>JBBPOR010000145.1:0-34197 GCA_038091555.1 Leccinum sublutescens | reverse complement strand
GAATAAATAGAAAAACTAGATCTGGGTATAGTGAATGGAATGGATTTCAGTAAACGGGCATGGATTTCAGTATGCAGGCATAGGGGGGAAGTAGATCTATGGAAAGTGATGGAGTATACAGGAGTCGATATGGATGCACTCGGGTATGCCTGGCAGGTCTACAAAGATCCTATGGAGATCAATGGAGAACACAAGGATTTATATGCGTCTATTTCAGGTCACGCGGGTAGGTAAACTGTCTATAAGTCCTGCCATTTACTATGCGTACAAACTCTAATCTATTTAGTGTATCTCCATGGCTGTGCCACTATTTCCCACTTGTCATTTCTCACTGGGGATGATCCTTTGGGAAAGAACGCGGTGGACGATCGTTTAGACATGCGCATCAGGCAGAACAGGAAGGCTGATCAGAACCAAGGGCGTGGACACAGAGCTGGTTGGTTAATGTTGAAGTTCTGACACTCATGTCGGCCGAGAGGAGGATGGCGCGCCTCCCATGAAGAAACTCGCGCTTGCGTCGTGAGAATGAGCCGCCTAGGCTAACATCTTTATTGTAGCCTATTCGCTATAAGCATGGGTCGTTAGACCGATTGTATGGTCGTATCTTGCAAGTATTACTATCGTACCAGATTTTTAGAGTGCGGCTTTCGAGCAGTGATCGTGCGAATATGCCTAACAGGGCGCCTCACATTCCTGAAGGTGAGCAGCATTCAGACTGACAGACTGAATCTGTTATCCTACTGACGTTTGCAGCTAGCAGCCTAAGGACTGATCAATTCCGTTTCTCACGTTGAACGCACCGCAAGAGGCTTTACTTTGAATTTGGCGTTGGGTTTCAGATGCGAGAAAACGGCAAGCTGCCAGATCTGACCCCGTCAGTGGTATATTTTCGCTCCGTTCCATTCTGTAGACGCATGCTCAAAAAACCTGCATTTTCTAGGCAGACATGCCGCTGGGGTTTGGCTCACTTCTACGAGCATTTGTTGCTCATGGTATGCAAACCGATTGTTGCTCTGACGTCCCTCTATTCAGAAAATTCTAGGGTACACAACAATTTCCGAAAGAGAAGAAGTATTCCGAGGTATTCTTCCACAGTCCCCTCTTTTCACCATCCTGCACCTCCCGGGAACTCAATGCTATTGGTTGGGAAAATAAGAACTATCAGGCAGACGCTTGGCGAATTTTCCAGCTAAACGAGACCCTAACGAAGCATGGTCACCCTTTCAGTAAATTTGGCACAGGAAACCACGAGACGGTGAGTGCAGCTGGGAGGGAGATGATGGCCAAAGCAAAACTACTTACTGCTGGCAATGCAAAGGGGGCACATCAACGTAACTGGGACCGCGGCTTTTCCCCGGGTGTCTTCAAGAGTGCCTTCCCCTACTCCGTCTTCCACCTCGGCTTCAAGTGAGGTTGGGTCGGACGGTGGCACAGTGGGTGGTGACAAAGTAACCATCCACCTGGCAAGAGAAGGGTTTGGTATGCCTTTGTACTCGCGACAAGCAACTACCACTCATGACATTCCGCAGACGGCAACCCTACCGAAAACGCACTTTCTACTCAGGGAAGCTGGGGCAGGTTTGCGGGAGGTGCAAGATGCGCTGCTCAACGTCCAGATAGACAAAGATCGCGTAGTGTTGAAGGAAAAGAAGGAAGAACGCTAGCGTGTTTCAAGAGCTTTGCTTTGGGAGGGCGAAAATCGGTATGGAACAGGCTATATGGTCGAGCGACCAGCTGCTCTCCATCATAAAGGCTGACAGACATCGCCCATCCTCCAATGGCGTTCATCTCATCTAAGCCTTCCTGGGGACACAGCTCTACGAACTGGTCAAGAACCCGTCGTCCGACGTCGTCACGGTCGACAGGCTCATATTTATATTCTGAACAAAAGGTCTGCCTCGACATGCCGTTCTGGTCTCCAAAAAGTCTCGAAATTGACTTCATGAGCAGCAGGCAATCGTAACAGAGATTGATATTAATCTGTCAACCATCGTCCCGCCTCAGGCTCCCCGCGCCATTTTCCGTCCATCCCATCACTTTCCCACGCACCACATGCGTCCGTTGGTCGCACGTCTACGAGCGACCGCTCAGGCCTCAGGCCTGGGTTCTGCGATAGCCAGCTCCCTCAGTGTGTATCGCACCTTAGGCAGCGATGGCCCATCTACCCCCACGTCAACGGGAGCAACAACGACAAGCGGTTTGCCAACAAGTGCCGCGAAATAACGGAGCGATGCATCTCATGCCCACGCACCCCCGCTCAACACGCGCTGGCGGAAGGTGACTTGATCCACTCGGTCGACAAGGATATCGCGATCAACGCTAACGGAGTGGGGAATAGTTTGACGATGCCTGAGGGGAATATGCATGCAAAGACGATCAAGGATGCATATCGGGTTGCGAGGAGGGATCCATCAGAGGTATTTTATGGTGAGCTGCATGCTACTGGTGAGTTGTTACGTTGACTGCCGTAGCGTAGAAACCTGAGGATCCTCCGTATGGAACTGCGTTTAATCTCCCTTGATCACATCGAATCCGTCACGGTATCCGGCCCCGTCAGATTCCCCGTTCTTCAAGAAGTTTTGTTGTCACCTAGCATGTCACACCCTCTCCGTTTCCTGAAATTCACTCAGTCCACGTCTGTTGATATAACCAATCTCAACATCGACGACGAAACCTGTGCTTCTGATTACAATGCTATTTTCACGGAATGGGCCTGCAATCCTGCATGCCACAATGTATCAGTGATCGATATCTCCGAGATGCCGGTCTGGAGGGACTATGACGACAAACACACCATTGATATTGCCACTCTTCGCCCCCTGTTTCGGCCTAAACGCCTCACGTCTTTGAAATTGGCAACCCTATGCACGTTCGACCTCGATAACGCCGCTATCAATGAAATTGCCATGGCCTGGCCACTGCTGGAAATGTTGGACCTCTCCATCCGATCCCATCCAAGGTTACGCTCCCGGGATTGGTGCCGCTTCTGCGCAACTGTGCGAACTTCGCGCTTTTGGGCGTCGTCGTCGACGCGACGGTGTTGCCAGTCGACATGGAGACGACGGAGCGGCTGCCTGGTGGCGGGGTGCGGAACACCTGTTTGGAGTCGTTGTGACTGGCCGATTTGAAAATCACGCGGCCAGCCCTCGTCGCGGCGTTTCTGTCTGCAGTTGCGCCCAACATTGAACAAATAGTCTCGTGGAACACGCCATTGTTGAGCGTGAGGGATGGGGAGGACAAGTATCAGAAGAGATGGAAGGAGGTGGGGAGGTTGGTGTGTCAGTTTGCGTTAGTTCGGAAGCAGGAACAGACCTGGACCGCTGCCCGTTGGCAAAGATGCGAGTGTATGCTGCAGGCCGCGCGTGGGGGGTGCGATGGGCAGGCTTACAGCAAGGAAGTCGGAGACGAAACGGTCCAGGTCTATGATTCGGAGCCTGAGCCTCCGACGGACTCGGACAATGACGACGACTTTGACTATTAATGTTACCTTGCGGAAGCTCTTTGATTGACATGCCATTATGATTTAGTTCGCTCTTGCACACCTCCCCCCGTACCTCCTCTCCTCCCTTTCTTTTATGCTCTAGGTCGCCCCGCTTGGGGCGTTTAGTTGAATGCGCCGGCAGTGTACACTAAATTTGTATCAAGTTGCCCTCGTGAAAGTAGGCCAACTAGGTTACCACGGCGATGTCGGATGACCGGTACCCTGATCCTGTGAGGACGATTTGTGTAAGTTTCAGCACAGGAAGTGAACATGGAGGACACAGGAGTGAAATCTTAAACCGTTCAAAGTTCAAGCACTGGCAGTCCCTGTTGGTCTTCCGGTTCACAACTTGCCCGGGCCGTAAGTCAGTGAGAGTCGCCGTACATACGTGACCGGATATTGCTATGCAAGTACGTCCTGTAACTGATAACTGAGTAGTCGAGAAGAAACGATCGCGTGCCAGACTGTCTCACTACATGTCGATGTGTACGATGACGATATGAGTGAACGGTGCAAATACTATTGTGCTTCGGAGTAGCACGTTGTGGACCTTGTGGTTGTGTGCGCAGGGAACATAATGATTGCTACCACTTCTCAGTCCGTCAAGTAGAACGCAGCTGTTGCAAGTCCAGCATCTATATATGTATATTGGCAATTTGGCATTCGTCATGGGACGATCATCGTCCCATGCAGACTAGTAGCTTACAAACAGAAGACTCTCAAACCGCTATGTCACGGTACCCCGCAATAACAGTCCACAAAACACATCCTCAAACACCGTCTCGTACAAACCGAATCTCCGAGGGTATTACGTCGATCCCATACCTGAATCAGACGTGAAGAAAAAAATGAAACGTCCAAAAGTGGGCTTCTTGCAGTCCATGCCACAAGGTCGGACGGTGTGCGCCCGCCCTTTCTATAAAATTGGGGTAACTCTATGCATACCCAAACGTCTCGACGTGCAACGTCACGCTCGGCCCCCCGCTCATTACTCTGCCCCCCATGCCGCACAGACCTCGTCAAACTCTGCGGCCCGCACACTATGTCGAGAAAGACAACGGTAAGCTAAAGCTCTATAGAAGAATCCAGAGCCCAGGTACCCACCTGTAACAGACAGCCTCCCCGTTTCCGTGCTCACCTCCCCCCTCAAAATCGCCTTTATATCCGGCCGCCCATTCTCCATCCGCACCCAGTGATGGCGGTGCGAATGACTCGAACGTTGAGCCATCCTTGTCCGGCGACTGGTCCGGAGCCAAAGCAAATTCGGACAAACAACCCCAGCCATGCTAAATGGAGCTGCTACGCTTCCTGCTCCTGCTCCGACACCACCCCGGGTAACAAAGATCCGGACGGACACATCCAACCAAGCCGGTGTAAGTGCGCTCGCTCTCGAAAGTGCCTCCGAGATCCACTGGACTTGAGCTAAGGAGGGACCGAGCCGTCAGCGCCCGCAGTTCGACACAATCACGAAGATACTCACCCGCGTCACGAATTGCCCAAATAAACACCACTCTGCGACACCGACCAACCCGCGCTGCTCTGAAGAGCCATATTAGGCATCGAATCCAAAGAGAGACTTCTCCAAAACAGACTCACCGGATCACGGTTTTCGGCTAATGCCCAGGGAGCCCTCAGGTGTGTGTCGCACTCGTGATCTATTCGCGTAGCTGACGACGAAGCTTTGTGAAGTCGAGGGCGTCAAGCCAAATGTGGCCATAATGGTGCTTCAGGTACGCTAGAAATTTCTCAGAACATAGATATATGAGCTGACCTCAATTTGCAACTGCTGGCTTTGCTGCTCTTCTGGTTGTGAAACGCTTTTGAGCCAAGTTTTTTTTCTACGGTGAGAAGCCAGCAAGAGGCCGGCACGCTTTCGACCATGTTCGACATACTTCAACGTTGTCCTCATCGACGACTTTGCTATAGCTATCGAGGGATAATGGACGAGAGCAGGAGCAACTTCCTTGTTCGACGTCAGCTTCAACGGCGGTGGGGGGAACGTGTATGCTAGTGAGTCAGATCATCTCTATCTGTTTGGTTCGTATGTTCACATCCAAACGGACGAAGCCTTCCAGATCCCACCTGACACCGTGCAGGAACGAGGGTAACCCTACTGAGATGAACGCCGCTGGGAAGGTGTTTTCGAACGAGCGCGATGCGCAGAGAACTCGCAAGTACGTGTTGCAGGGATGATCTATTCGTGTCGCTGACAACGAAGCTTTGGATCAATCATAGGTCCAGAGATCTTGGAATCAAACACTTCGAGTCTTGCCGTCATCTGGTTCTATCCACATTGCACGATGACTGCTAATATCCGATCGGGCTCATCATAACCCTTGTCTCACAGTCATCCCGAAATCAGGAGAAATTGGTAACCAAGTTGCAGTCCCAAATGCATCAAGCTCTTTCCAATACAACTACGGGATTGGTTTCGAAAAGAACACTGAGGTTAGTCATTCGATCAATGGCGAGTTTTCAGTTAACAAAGAATTTATGGCAGCCTGTCGACAGGACCAAGTACAACTTCGTGAAACAGTCAGAAGTGGAGAACCTCCAGAAAGATCTTGCAGTGCGTAATCTGATGAACAAGTTTGTTTCAATGACTAAGCGAAAGTAGATGTCACACCGGTGTTGTCAAGGATGTTGGACCTCCGAGTCAGCGGTTACCTCCAAAGCTAACAACAAACCAGTAAGGGTGTTGAGTTCTCCTGAAATATGGCGCTGCCTAAACAGCCGTTTCTCAGGCTCAAGTGATTAGTATCCGGCGGACTGTTCCGAGTCAACCGGCCCCCTTTCCCTTGCCCCATTGTCGCCCCCTTACCGTCTAGCTCCTACTGCGCGTTCACGAATACCATCCCATCTCCCACCTTGCCCCTCTGGCTTCCCCACATGTCATTCCCTTCGTCCACTTGCTCCTGTTGCGCGCGTACGGGTACCCGATAGATTGCGCAAGCTGTGCACCAAACGACGCAATGTCTCTCCCCGGGCTTACGGGCGCACTGTTTGAACGGCCACTGAGTGGTACTACATCAGGGAAGGACACCCCAAGCTGGGAAGGTAGCACGTCTTTTCCTTGTTTACGATAGGGGGCTCAATGTGACTGCTTTCTTGAGCACAAGTGAGCTGTATGATCACCCGGTCCAACAAGTCGAGGAGCTCAAAGCGAATCATGTCTTGTTTATGGCCTACCCCGCGGTGCAGTGCGAACGCCCAAGTCATATACAAGACTCCATGTCCTTAGGCGCTAGTCAAGCTCACAACCACCGGCAACACACCCTTCGCACGACGAGTTATGTCGATCAAGCCACCCCATGACGTGGTCGATCTTCCGCCCAGCCCCCTCACTACGCTACTCATCATCCGTATCCTTTTCCGAAAGTCGTTCGTTGCGAACAATCTGGCATCGTGGCTTGACGACGAGTGGTTTCGGTTCCGTGGAGCAATGAAGAAGACGAAGGCACCGGGAAAGCCACTCGTGTGACGAACGAGAAGTTGCAGCTAGCTTGGATTGCTCTGGTGCCTCAGCCAGTTGAGATCTCGCCCAACGCTCCCGAATTTCTGGCGAGCCTTCGTTATTCTCGACATTCAAATTTCATCTACCACATCTTTCTGAACAGGTTCTTGATCGCGTTGCAGAAAGACCAGTGCCTGCATATACACGCGGTCTGACACTTGTCATTTCCGGAATCGTCACATTCGTGCGATGTTGACTGACTGTTGTGAGCAGTCGGTTCCGAGCCCGTCTTTCGCTCAGAAAACGCTTTCATTCAGGCTGGGAACCACGAGGACACGGCCGTCCGCCAGCGGAGACAGCGTGGAATGCGTGCTGGCAAAGAGCCTTTCAGGAAGGTCATGGTACTCTAAGCTGCTGGTGAACAAGAGCGACAGGGTGTTTGTGGCGGATTGCCACAAAATGATGTATTTTATCAAATTCGGGCTTGAAATGATGAAGACGATGCAATATTATGTATGCTAATAGATCCATACCCTAGTGGTAGCTGCACTTCTGATGGACGATCCTCTGTTGCCAGCGTCCCACTAGTATTAGACAAGCTGCTGGTTTGCCACTTCGACACAGCTTCGATGGTGGTGCGATGTCTGCCATCGATGCCAGACGTTGACATTCTGTTCTTGAACGATGTCCGTAAACGCTCGAATTTCTTGTCATCCCGAAGAAGGTCCTCGATGTACGGCTAGCCGACCCTAGCCTACTCCAGCTTGAACTTCAAGAACATGTACTGACTGTCACCCGACCGCTGCAGCCGCTTCCCTTTTGCCCATCATTTCAGAGCGACTGGCAGGCTCTGGGATCCTCTCTGGCTGCGCAAATAAGTGTTCAATAAACAGATTCAAGCGTTGAGAGGCTTTACTCTTGGTTGTGGACTCGGACAACGTGGATTACGTCCGAGTCGTCTCCATCTGACCTTAGACCCAACCCTACCGATGCTTGAGTCACACCGTGAGGATAGTATCGTACAGGTTATTTTGCTTTTTTTCCGAAACTGCCACTACAGCGTTTTCGGTCCCGATGTAAGCGGCGCGTTCACGTCGACTTCCTTCCCCCCGTTTCTATTATTCACTCTAGCGGTTCCAGGGCCCGTCTTCTGAACCAACAAGGCTGCTCTCGGGAGTTGTAGGATTACTAAGCCGCCCGCACATCAGCAAATTAGCCATCTTCTGGCCAGCATTGGCCAGAACTGGCCAGGCATCCAATAATTCCAGGAAGGTCCCCCTCTAGCCAGAACTGTCCAGAGAACTGTCCAGGGGTTCCAGAGTACCAACTAGGTCCAGACCACCAGGTGGCCATCCTGGCTCAACATGACAAGCTGGGGATCTGGAAAGACCGGGCATCTGGAATGTAATTACCAACTAGGTCCAGACTACCAGGTGGCCATCCTGGCTCAACACCAAAAGCTGGGGATCTGGAAAGACTGGACATCTGGAACTTAGGAGCAAAATAGCTCAGCTACTAGTAGGGCCTAGTAGGCTAGTAGAAAAAATACGACAGTAAACCAGCTCTGTTATGTACCCATACATGATGCTACATGATCGACGTGATCTAATTAGGACATGCAACATTATCAATTTAATCAAGATGTGCAGTGAAGTTGCGTTGCCCGGTTGTTGCCGACACACCAGTGATAACCGCAGGGTTCTTTGTACTGAGCCCCTTAATTTAATACGTGATAACAGAACTTCGACCGTAAACACTTACCATCCTTGCGTAGCGATCTGTTTCATGATCCTCTTCAGTGCGCGGAGCCGATGAGGGACTTTTTCGATGTTGCTAATTATATCGAGAAATTGTTCGTTGACCTTAGAGTATTCTTCGTGACGAAACTTCCCAGCAACGTGAGTACCGGACGAGTATTCATCCAAAGCAGCAGTAAGCTAGTAATCACGGATCAGTACCAGTTGTTCCGACATAAAATACACCTAACTGCAGTCGCGGCAAAGGCCAATGCACCGGCGGTAAGACGTTTGCTGAACGTGTCCGGAAACGAGGCGGCAAGCGACGATCTGCCAACGTAATAGCCTGCAACACAGAGATCTCGCAACGCGATGCTCGAAAAATTGTCAATTTTCCCCTGAACGACCTCGTCAGATTATATCTCACTTTAAATAAAACCACCTACCTGTTCATCACCCTCTCCGTGAATGTATTCACTTTCCGTCGTCAGATCACGGTATAATCCTCGGACGTGATCCGCTAACTGCTGAGGATCATCGAGGTCACGCGGTTCCCAGTCCCAATGTTTTGCGACGACTTGTCGGGCGACCTTCTTGAAGTCTGAGCGATAGGTGCCCAGATCATCGAAAAGCTAAATGAATCCAAACGTTAGAGAAATGACGAGCAAGTATTAAAAACATACGAGATCACTCATTTGAGATTGATACTTCCTCCGAATCGATTCATCGGGTTGTGCACCGTCCTCCTCAAGCTCAGCCTTGGCCTGGGTGACAAACTCGACTGCTCCCTTGCTGAGGTATGCCTGTCGTTCCGGGAATGCATTTTTAGAGATGGTATCAAAGCGAGAGAGTGCTTTTGCACGACTGAGTATGGCTCTCCAGGTCGGATCATAGAACTTGATGGTCGTGGGGTCGTTCTTACCACCGGCGCGAGAAATGGGGACGACGGAGTTGTGACCCTCGACAGCGTCAGCACTGAGAGTAGCGACGGAGGGTCCCGTGCTACTGTGACTCTTGGATTTATCTCCTAGGGACGCGAGGTATGCAGGATCGGGAGCGCGCGGCGCACCATTACGAAGATGATGGTCGATTAAGACATCATGCTGGGCCTCGGAGTCCGAGTCGTCATGAATCTCTGGCACCCGCCGAGAACGGCTAGCAACGACGCTACCACCACGACCACGGGACGCGATTGTCGACGGTTTCTTGGCAACTTTTCGTTGCACAGGGGTCGGCGAAGTGGCAGGGCGTTTGAACGAAGTCGGCTTTGATGGCGCTTGATCGGATGCTACTTCAAGACGATGGACAAAGGATAGAAAGGTACTTACTATTTGCGTCGGAATGACCAGAGGGGCTACTACGGGCTTGAACATCAGCGTTATTGCCACGTTGTTTGGCTGCGGGGTGCCGTCGGCTTGGAGCAATGTACAATAACATGAGAGTCTTACCAGAAGAAACTTGAACGGTAGTGCGCGCGTTCGTAAGGAGTGATGAGCCGCGGGTACGATAATCGTCTTTGGATGATTGGGCTTGAGCATTAGCCTTGTTTCCTCCTGCGTTGCCTGCCGATAGAGTTGGTTTTCGGGAACATATACCGGAAGCAGCGCCAGAGCGTGCCGTCTCAGAAGGCAACGAGCCACCAGGCCGATTGTTACGTGCTTGAACATTTGCGTTGGTGCGCGGTTGTTTGGCTGTCAGGACTATGGGTCTGAATGAATGTAGGAAGGTCTTGGAGCCTTACCAGACATGGTGCTTGTGCGTGCAGTCTTGATAACGGACGACACACAAGATCGACCATCCTTGCTGCTCTGCTGTTTACCTGTCGGAACCGTTAGTCTGGGAAAGTGTGAATGATTCGAAGCCTCACCCAGTGGAGCTCGAGGATACACAGCCTTCGGGAGCAATGAGTCACGCTCAACATCTTCCTCCGATGATTGAGAACGATTCATGCAAGCGCGTACAGTCTCTGGGAGAACCGAATCAGTGGGTTGGTCATCCTGTTCTCCTGAAGATTGAAATTGAAGGTAGTGATCGTGTGAGAGAAACCCTACCAGTACATACCTTGAGCCTCGCCATCCGAGTCGAAGGTGACCTCATCCTCAGAATCTACGACTAGATGCTATGGTCATCGAAGTCTTCGAGATCTCCAGGTGCCACTTACTTCGCTGGCGTGCACGTCTTCTCTCGATAGCCACTCCTGGTTTGTCATCAGAACCATCTACGGGAGTCAACCAAATCAACCAGTTTATTCAGTGTTTCTGAGCAACGTGTGACACACCTGATTGCAGACGATCCTCGTCACTGTGTGAAGAGACCACTTTCCGATTGTCAGCGCCAGAGTCCGTACCCTCAGGCTTATCCTCATCGTTGTCACTGTCATCTGCCTGTTCGCTGGGAGGGGGACATGGTCGAAGTCGACAATGAAAGTAATCAGTACACACACAACATGAACATTGAGATATCACCTGTCTTCTTGCGAGAATGGAGGCAACGAATCACGACCATCGTGAAAACCAAACAAATTTTCAGAACCGGCGAGGTATTTCCTGGGTAGAACGGGAGAAGGAGGCTCAGGGACAGTGTAAGGAATCTTCACGTTTCCATCAACTATAATCAACCTGAAGGGTGACAATTTTTAACGTACCTCAGATCCCTTTCCTTTCTTTCGCGCTAATTCTGAAGGAGCGAATGAGTTCTGTGGCTGTTTACTGAGTGTGTCCTGGATTCGACGCGTCTCTGCATTCCGAGGCAAGCGCGGAGCTGTCTGAATACTCTCGATGCGCTCCATCTGCCGCAAGGTCCCCCCAGTACCCCGAGCCCCGCGTCTTGATCTTCGCAGTGCTTCCTCGGGGGCATCATGATCAGTAACATGGGTACCACCCGACTTGAGATTGGCTTTGGGGCCCATAATGGGAGAAGGAGGGGATGGTCCGCTACAAGTGGCCGGGAGAGGTCGCTATAAAAATGAAAGGACCCTCGGAAATTACAAGGAACACGCGCCTTTGAACAACCTACAGTCTGGCTCGGCACCTCCATTACATCATCAGTCAGAGCCTGTAAATGAAACGAATATATTCCGAGTCACTCAGCCGTGTTACGTTGCGGAGATATTCAATGGGACTCACCATACTGCTCGGCCCAAGTGGTGTAAATTAACCAAGGACTCGGAGTATTACGACTGACATTGAACGAGTTTCCAATGATGGGCAACGGTGCTGGGCCTGGTAGAAGCGTCGGACCTAGCGGGAGCGCGTTCTTCCGTTGATAAACGAGGACCCGGACTGGCAGGGTTAAGACTCACTCGGTTAGCTTAGTACAACACGGGGTATTTGTAACCAGTACGTAAAACACGAGGTGCAAACAAGTAACGAATCTACTACAAGGCGCTTTCCACGGCTCGGGGGCCAAGCATACGACGCATCATCCGTCTTTTTTTCACGTGACGACCCCCCCCTAAGTCTATAACATTCAAAGACGAAGAATGACCGGTTGATGTGTTGTTAGACAGTATACGCGTACGGTGATTCTTTGTGAGGAGAAATGGTTGAAGAGATTCGTAGTCCATATCAACCGGTATTTGTCCGCTATTTAAAAGTATGCATGTGCGATGGAGAATAGCGATCACCGCGTCATAATTGAGCGGGTCTTCTTCGCTCTCTTCGGGATGGCGTCGTTTGGGGCCAGCAAGGAAATCGGCCTGGGCGTCCAAGTCTTGGTTGTGTCCTTTGCGTTGAGTATGCAGAACTTGGGAGTGGACAAGCGTAGAAAGCACCCGGACGCATGGAACGAGACATCGATAGTACTCGGTGATGTCTTTGATGTGACTGCATGATGACATGCAGCCCTGCTTGCTATTCGCAAGTGTACCCAAATCGCGAGTGTTGTACCACGAAAGTACCGACAGTTTTTTCGGTATCTCGTCACGGACTTGGCTCTCCGGACCGGTGTAGAGAGTTACGATCCAACACAAGAGATAGACAAACGACTCCAGGTCGTGAGTCGCACTGTGTTGTGGCATGGATTCATCATCACCAGTGCGAAGAAGCTCGATGGCCACAAACGGGAGAGTGCCCTGCTTAATCACTTCAATGTTATGAAGAAGATTTCAACTGGTTAAACTCACCGTACGATGTCCAGGTCCGGCTACACCATCCAATCTATCCGGCCTGATTGCATAATCAAAATCGATCAGCAAGCCCCGTACCCTAACGGTACCATCATCGAGGACTTCCTTGTACATCATGGCATTGTTGATGCTAATATCTCGATGTAAGATACCACGACGCCATATTTCCTTGTGCGCTGTCGATTGTTCAGGAACCAAATTACGGCGAGAGAGAGAGCTCCTTACCTAACACAAGGTCGAGCAGACAGGTGACGACTTCCAGCGGGCTTGCAGCATGTGTGATGGGACGCCCAGCAGGTGTAAGAATAAGTCGTCGACGAACGCGATGGTCACACTCCCGGTTGAAGAGTGACATAAAAGCCGCCGGGCGGCGAAGGGACGTCGAGTCGTCCTGACCGTCCCGCTGGACGGTCCAGGCCTTCTTCACTCTCGGGACGCAATCCACATCTTGCAGTGAGTGTAAGATATCTTCTTCCAACAATTGACGCTCGACGTTAACCCAAGAATCCTTGATAACAAAGATATCGTGTTCATCACTTGGTAGAGCCGATTTGGAGACAAACCAAACGGTCGTGGCACGACCCCGAATAACGTCGGAGGAAAAGCACTTGGCCATGATGAAGTATTGCGTGTCGTCAACAGTGATAATAGGGTGAAGTCGGCAGTCGAATGTGTCATCCATCCCCAGCCAGGAAATTGGAGCGAACGCGACAGCGCAGAGGATACGGAGAAGCGGGATGGGGGATCCATGCAGGTCGTACGAGCGGGAGTATACACCGCCGGCGCGATCATACATGTACAGGCGGTATTGACCGCCGTGGAAGGAAAGCGAGTAAAAGAACGCCCTTTGGGGTTGGTGCTCGAAAATCGACATTACTCTTGATTCGATTTGGGAGGTAAGTTTGAGCGTCTCTTTGCTGGAGGTTAGCTCCGCGACCATGAGGATGTCTGACCACTCTAGCTTTTGGCTCTCCCCCGCTGCAGGAGGGTGTATCAAAACGCTATCAGGTTTGAGCGGGGCACCACCCGACACAGGTTGTGTTGCTGTCGAAGAAGACCAAATCCTCGGGGGGATCTCCTGCTTGCGTCGCCCAGTGGGTGAGGTAGACGCATTAAGGCCGGTGCACAAATCCGAAGATGAAGATGTGGGGTGGTGGCGGACAGATGAGTTGCTGGTATGGGTATGTGTGGCATCATCCGTACTCGAGGACGGTGGGTCGATGGCCCGGGGAAAAGGGGCCTCTAGTATGTTGCTGGTATCGGAGGTGGGTGTGATATCGCCCGGAGCACTCGAGGGCGGTGGGTCAGTGGGAGAAGATACCTCTGAATCTTGTAGAGGAGGGGTAAACGAAGGATGTTCATCGTCCGAGTTGTAGAGGCGGATCAGGGCGTTCATGACAGTAGTCATAAACGAGCTGAGTTCCTTTTCCTCTTGCCCTGGAGAAAGCCTAGAAGTTCTCCGGGACGCCGCTTTTTGCAGTATCGGCGGCAAATACCGCGAATCCCATTGCGCCGCCGAGGTGTCATATAGCCGCTCCCCGTTGGGTCCCGTCAGCGCGGCGAGCAGGTCGTCATTGGGAACTAATGGTAAAATCTTGTTGGGAAACCAACAATCTGCAATAATATCCCCGTTATAACTAGTACCATTGAGCGTACCCTCGTCGAAAATACAACTCCCTAGTTCGGATTGAAGGCTCTCCTTCAGACTTGGGAGGGACAAATCTCTCACTTGACGAGGGAACGAGGAAGTTTTCACCTTCCTAGGCGTTTCGGTGAGGAATTTCGGTAGCATCTTGGGGGGGTGAAGGGGAGCTGTTGTGGGATTCACATCAAACACAGCCAGTGATGTCGGACATTCATCAAATTTCGAGAAACATGACTACAATCTTCGGGGAGTACATTATGGTGAGCAACAATGGAAGGCCTCCTTTGTCCAGTACTTATTAAGCCAAAACGTAGAGGAAAGCTCGTTTGACGACCACGAACGAAGCTGAGAGCCCGCTTCTTGGCCAAACCGTGGGATTAGATGGACCGGGGAACGAATCTGAAACAAAGGAATTATATCTCCGACGCGCTCTCCTGTGCTGCGCAGCGCTCGCTTGAGCACGTGCATTCCTGCGTACGGATCTGCTGACGTGATGACGAAACGTTGCACATACGCGAAAAAGAGGTTGGGCATGTGAGGCTGTGCTTGCGAATCCAGGATAGGCTTGAAGATAAGGCGCAGCTGTACAACTTCGTGTCCTGATAAGAATAGTGTGCATTAGCAGAAGTAACATAAGGTATAAAAAAAATAACCTTGCAGGCCATTACGTGGCCATTCTTTGTTCCCGTCACTGGACATGATGACGTGGTCATAGCGACCGAATGGCCATTTTGCGCTTGCCGGGGAGGCGTGGAGACCCTGCGACGGTAACAACGTCTCCGTATCATAGGTAGAATAGAGCTGAAGTCGCATTTTATGCCAAATCTGGATGCGGGAAAACGGTAGCTGGGAATCCGGTGTAGACTGTCGCCTTCCTCCAATTGTGTGGGTGAGGTTTTGATGGTGGTGATTCAGATAATCAGCGATTGCTGGCTTGAGATCAGGGAGTTCGTACAAGTCTGCAGCGCTATCGACATTCATGTTTGTCAGCGCTGGTTTGGATGAGACGTGGAAAGCTGTGGTAGTCGAGGCAAAGGTCCGATAGGGACGAGGAGCAGTTGGAAATGTACCAGCGCAAAGTGCCCCGGCTCGTTCAAAGTAATCAGTTATCTTTCTTTGCTTTGGCTGTTCCTCTTCGCCGTCGGAGTCATCTGATTCATCTGGGTCTTCACGAAGGCCGAGGTCACGTATTGTCGTTGCTTGCATGAAGAGGCGACATTTTTCTTGACGGTCCAAGTAACGGCAGATTTGAGCATCGAAATTTTGGTTGTTTCCTGATCTGGCGGGATCCTTGACAACGTCGATGTGAGCGTGCTCGGTAACGTCCGCAGACCACTGTCCCGAAGCACCCATGTTTGAGATACTGGGTGCAACCGCGTGCATCATCTCCAATTTCGGAATCTTCCAATGATCTAATGAATCCCGCGCGCCAGCCGCCATGAGTGCGTGCTTCTTTTCATGGAATTCTTGCAGATCCGATGTTAGCTTGGCAATGTCGGTGTCCGTGAGCCTAGGTGCTTGAGAACGATACCGGAAATCTGTCAACGCCCGGAGAGCTGCGAGAGCGTCGCGTGGAATGCCTCCTGCGACAATACCAACGAGGTATCGTTGGACCTCCCGATGCACCCGCATCGACGTCTGTTTGAGGGTTGTGATTCCATCCGGGAACTGCCGATATCCAATGCAAGTCTGTAAAAGGGAGAACCGGAAATCCAGTTCATCTGAGCCCATTATCCTAGAGCACCACTTTCGATCGTGGTCCCAAGACATCTTGAAGTTCTGGTGCAAGGGCTCGGGGGTGATGAAGGAACTAGGCTCTGCAAGGGCCCAGTCCAGCCAGAAAGGTGACGAGACTCCGTTGAGCTGGTACTTTCGACAGGCTTGAAAATACGACGACAATGTGGGAGCGCGCGTCTTTCTTCTGACCGCAATGAGCCGCTGGCGGGTTTTGGATGCAGTACGGGGAGCGCAGCGGACAGAATCGCCAAATTGATCGGCGACAGCCATGGAGACAGCCGAAGCGTTGCTGGTGACACAAGCAACAACGCGCTGCTCTGGGGTATCACCAATGTAAGCAGCAATGGGAGTGAAACAGTGTTTTAAATTCCCAAGAGGGTCACTCATCATACGACCTATTTCGGCAGCTTTTTTGAGGGGCTTCACGACGATGGAGAGGACTTGGTGAAGTAGGCGGTCTGCTAGCACACCACGCAGACGTGGATTCGAGTGGATGAACGTAGGGATGGGGAGTAACGCGAGCAGGAGATACGATCTCGTAGACCCCTTCCTGCGGACATCCGCCGAGATATTTGCTAGACTGATAAGAAGGGGGTGGGCCTGACGGTTTCCGACTTGAGTGATATGGGTCTTATCGGACGAGAGAACGACACCCAGCAGGGTCGCACCGTCAGGTAGAGCGTCCTGGATGTCGATGAGTGGTTGCACTACAGCCCAGGAGGACTCTACGTACCTGCAGCTCCCATGCTCGATCGCCTGTGAGCCATTCGGTGTATATGCGCTCCATGCGGTCAGCGGCGGTATAGATCTTCTTTGGCACGAATTCGATCTGTCCATTGATCGACGGTGAGTGAATGAGGTGTTGGAGGCATTCGATAGCGTCCCGATAGAATAATTGCAGGCCGCGTTTTGTAGGCGATTCGGTCTTGACGGACTGATACTTCCACCGAGGCCCAGAGGGTAGCAATTCGATAAGCTTCCGAAGCGCTTTAGCTGTTCTGAATGAAAGAGGAAACGATTTGATCTGGAATTATGGAATTAGCACTCGTAGTTGGTAAAGGAAAGAAAACGCACGGCATCTAAAGCAAGATACTCGTCAATAGCTGCCATGCTCAAACCTGAATTGGTCAGCCATGAGGCCAATTTCCATTCGACTTTTGATGAGAACGGGTAGTACAAGTTGTGTTGGCGCTCCGGAGAGAACTCATTCACATCGAATGTGTCCATGAAAGTGTGGCCCCGTCCGAAGTCTACCGAAGCTCCGGGATAAAACTCCGTGACTGGTTGACGGGCCTGATGTTCATTCACGGGTTCGGATACCTCTTCAGCGAAGTCGTTGACCTGCCAGTTGAAACTCGAGTCTGTATCCTTCCAGTCGCCATCAGAATTCTGGACTGGTTGACGAACCTGATGTTCCTCCACGTGCTCGAATGCTTCTTCGACGAAGTCATTGGCCCGCAAGTCGGAATCCGAGTCTATGTTCATCCAGTCGTCGTCGTCGTCGTTAGAATTACCATCGGAATCAAGACGTGGGAACGAGACTGCGCGAGACTCAATACGAAGCTGACCGGTAATGCATCGGCCAAGTGGTTGATTCATATGTTGGAGAAGTCGAGTATGGTTAGGAAATGTTTTGCAACAACTAGGACATCTTGTATTCGCCATCACAGCATAAAGATGAGAAACTCTAGCGGGAGAACGTGGAAAAACGTCGAGATTGTCTGAGAATATGCTGAAGAATCGAAGATACCCGGGGCACTCTACTCCGGGAGAATGAATGTCCTCGATAATACATAACAATATCTGAGCGGTCGCACGGCCTACGATGACAATCCCCCGACGATACCCGACACCCGCAATCCAATAAGGAAGCATTGCTCGTTGCCCTGGCTATAGCAGCCTCGCACGTCATATACACCTTCCAGCCATCGAAAATTGTAGAGAAAAGGTAACGGTGGTTGCAAGCTCGTACAACGACTACTATAACGAAACCCCACGAGAACGACGACAGACGATGGACTTTGACCCAGGGGATGACCTCTTCCGACCGATATCTGCAGACCTTGCCACCGTACAACCTAGCTCGTTTTTGGATGCGATGAGGGATGCCACTGATGATAGCTCAGGCTTGGACCTTCCGGATCCTTCTCAGTTGTTTGCGAATGCGTTCGGCGGCCGTGGACCAATGACTGGGGTCTCGGAGGGAAAGTATCATGGGGGAGGAAATCAAACAAGGAACCAGAGCGCAGTGGGCAGCAACTCGGGATCTTCTCGGCTCGGAAACGCTACATTATCCCTCGAAGTCTCCAGGCTCCAACAACGGATTGATGTCCTCGAGCGCGCTGAAGTGCAGTATCGAGCACAGTTCAAAGACCTCAAAGGCTATCAAGCACATTGCGTGAATGCAATACAAACCGTCCTGGCAAAGAAGTTTGCTGAGATGCAGGGTTATGTTGAAGAAAAGCTCGCAGAGTTGAAGACGAAACCCGGGCCTATGATGTTGGGGTGGATGAGACTGGGAGCGAGAGTGAGGAGTTGGAGATGAAAGAGACGGTGGAGGCGAGATATGAGGCGTACTGGGACAACAACTTGAAGGTGAGTCGGACTCCAGTCTTTTCGCCGATGAAATGACAATATGAATATATCTGCAGGCTATCGTAAAGGGAGCCTTCGAAGAAAACCTTAGTGCTGCCAGACTCACGGTCAAGCATCTTCCATCTTGGCCTGAAAATGAGGACGACTGGCCCACCGATCTTGGAACGGGTGTGCGACTTCTCCGTTCTCGCTGGGAGGAAGGCCATGATCACCCAGACAACTTGGGCGCACTGAAGAAAACTATTAAACACATACGCACCAAGGGTGCCGACTTCTGTCCTGCGGCTGCAAAAGCAATCCAAAACATCAGCGACGAAGACTTAAGGGCTCGTGTCATTACCAAGTATCACGAGTGACAAAAAAACCTTCGCCAAGCGAAGGTGATAGGTCCGCCTGCTGGAGCCGGAGTGGTAGGGATCAAACGACGGTGTCGAGCCCTGAAACCGGGTCTCTGCGGTGCGGGGTATGGTGGGTTTACGCGATTGTGAGCGGGACTCAGCCATATGATCTTGCACATTGATATTGTGCAGCGCGTCGTGTCTAGTCACGTGTAAGAAGACAAAATACACTTGTTAATTATTGTGGGGTAATGTCAAACTACATGGAAATACACCAAGAGGAATTGCCGTCGAGGGTATTGTGAGATAATGTGCAAGTATTGTAAAACTCCAGCCGAATATCCTACGCAGCACATTTCACCCATTTTACGCTGTGCATGATGCATGGCATGGGGTTCAGGCGAACCAACGCGGTATTTTCCGAAAACCTAAGTCGTTTAAAATAACACCAACCATGGAACCCCCCGCCTCAGCCAGGCAAGATAACTCGGGTTCTTCAAGGCGGGTGTCAATCAGGTGCGTCGAATCCTTTGGTATAACACCATGCTGAAAGTGCAGAAGCTCCGCAGCATCAAGTAGCTTGCCGTCTTCGCTGCATTCAAGTCCGGAGTCTCCTAGCGAGGCAATCTCTCTACTTCATCTTTTGCGAGCCGACCACGACGTCTGTCTAGCCGAGTTCAATCTCCTGAACAGCGAAATAAGTCGACATGCTGCCCGTGTCCAATACTTCAAGCACCAGGCTGAGAAAGCGCGAAAACGACTTGAACACGCAGAAGACGCAGTCGGTTATGGTCGAATGGTCATTACCAGGAGCGGCTACCTGTACGAAGCTACGGTAGGATGTTCCCGCTGTTAATCTCTATGAGGACGTCCCTGTCCCACTCCTATACGATGGATTTCACATAGTGCTATACTAGGGCCACCTGTCGCTCCTTTTTTTTTCCACTCGAAAGGTCCTATCTGTTGAACATTGTTACTCACATGATATATGCACATATCCATACTTATGACTCGTATGTTGTGTTCGTTTACTCATGTATGTGATTGCTGCCACACTAGTACTAGGTCATCGATTCATCTATCGCCTCTTTTTTGGTACACCTTCTAGTTACGTGTGCCGCATCTCGATCCCCTTTTTAAAAAGACATCGCCCTCCACCCAGACCTTTTTCTCAGAAGATATCGCGTTTGGTGGGCAAACAGACGAGTCCAGGTTGCATTGCGCTCATTGCCATCAAGGGAGTGAAGGGCAACGACTCGTTAATGACCGAGTAGGTCGATGGTTAGAGAAAGCGGCAGAATACTAACTGGACGGGACAGAGAACTGTTTGGTCCACCGTGACTGCTTCCAATAGTACTCGTCGAGGACGTCGATGCAGCCATTGAATTCATCAATAGCAGGTATGTCTTGCTGAAGTGCGCATGGCCGTCGTTGTGATCGCATATCCAGAGACCATCCACTCGCGTTGTACGTCCTCTCACAGGCAGACGCAAACTTCAAGAACAAAGCCAAGTAACCGGTCGGATCCGACGTGTTGTGAGATTGACTGTAGTCGTCCTAGTTTTCGACAATACGCAGAGTAGCTGAGCCATCGCCAATGACAAGCTGGTTCACTGCGGAGGTAGATGGTATTTTTCTCGAAGATTGTTTGTTCTGACGGGCCGGTTTCGCAGCCGACGGCCTCCCATTCGGCGGTATTGGCCCAGTGGGTGGATGTGAGTAATCTTCCTTATTGCTGCGCTGAAGGGACTCGACTCACTCGAGCATGAAATTGGCTTGGCTGGTTATCACGGACGTAAGTTTAGCTTTGATTTGTTCACTCGCCAGAGAGCCTCGCTCGACTCCCTTCCTGCCAGTGGTGCGCGTGAACGACACGAGATGGAGATATTTGCTTGGTTGACATGATGGAGTACCGTTCAGGGTTTACGTTGCGCTAGGATCAAGGTTGAGCATAAGCCCGGCCGTTGTGCCGATTAGGCTACAAAACGTCTACGACTCACATAATCCCGCTGGTACGACCAACATCTGATTGCACAAACTTCGAGGAACAGCGGAAAGCTGACAGAAAACAACGATCATCTATTATATTTTGCACCGGCGCTGCACAGCGTGTGCACCCGCGTGCTTTCCGTTCCGATCCCAACGACATCCCGTTCCGAGCTGTGCTAGGGGCCGGCTGGTACCTGATCTCCTGTTACTAATCTTCGCGGACTCTGTAATTCATTAAATTGTTCGCAAGTTAGTACATAAAAATCACGGCTTGGGGCATCTATTTATGGTCCATCCTGACCCCGTCATCGCGTTATGTTTTATTCAAATACCCTCAATTCAACTTGGCATGCATAATGCGGGGAAGGTGCCCATAAATTTTCAGGTCGATCATTCTTGTCAAACAAAGACAGCTAGCTATCATAGATATATACATGGTACATGTGATTGAAAGATTGAAATTAGACCTTTCAGCGAGCATAATAATACTACTGTTACACGGAAAGCAAGAAGGGAACCCAGAACCATGACGAGCGGAAAGGGATAACAAGCAACCGAGAACGAAAACGATGTGAGTATAGTCGACCTCGAAGGAGCACTTTCGAATACAGGTACAGAAATGATCAGTTAGAAGCAGCGTGTTCGGCGTAACCACCGTAAGCTGCATGAGCATTGCCGTACGGTGTCTCGTGCAGGGATCTTTCTTGTGCGCTAAGCCCGTCCACCTCCCAGTCAGAGATGGCGAACTCGAGCTTCTCCTTATTGAGGAGCCGCCGCACGATCGTCTCCTTGCACTGCCCGCAGACCTTCGTGTCGTTGGGAAGCAGTTCGTCAAGAAATTTGATCGGTTGTTCAGGCTGAAGAACGAGAAGGGCGAAAACGACGGTGGTTGTGAATGTGCCCAATGTGTACTTGGTTAAATATGGCTTCTGGAGTACACTGTTGAACAGGATGTCCCGTTGAATCTTGTCCTTATCTAAGGAGGCCAACCAGGAGTTGTAAATCCAGGAAACGCCGAGGGAAGCGACAAAAAGAATTTGACCAAACAGGGAAGCTTGGGGGATAAGGAGCAATTGGGCGATGAATTGGATAGTAAGTCTTAAGCGCAAAAGACCATCCGATGCTTCTTAACTCAGCCTCGTTGGAGAAGCTGATCAAAAGAGAAGCTCCCACGGGTGATAGAGTTCACGGCACCCTCCGCGCCTTTGAGCAAGACTATCTCTTTGCCTGAATCAAGGATGCCGGCATCTCCAAGAGGGGAACCCATGGCAGGGACAGGATGGTGAACTGAAGCTTTCCTGAACCGATGACGAATTTGAGCCGGCAAAGCCTGATATGAAATAGTCCGCTTACAACACAACTTGAAGGCTGCCAGAGTCTGTCTGCGAATCTTAACTCGATCACGTCAGCAGGAGTAAAAGTAATCGATACAGTCGGCGTTTGCCGTTGCCGACTTGGTTGTGCTCAAGCTTTCCCCGCGCGCGTTTGGAGCTGATGTTCATCCCTTCTCATAGGATAGGTAGTCGCGATATTGGCACAAGGCAAGTCGTTAAAGACAGCTGCCCATCTGCGCCTGACAAAACCATCCCCACTATCGGGATCAATACTTGAAAAGTTTTTGTTTTTTGTGACTGTAAGAGGGAACGTATTCCCACGACCTGCCCGCAGCTAACGACTTACGACACGCCACAATGTCATCAAGACCACTACTTGCAGGAAATCCAGCATCACCTGGGCTAGTCAAGTTCTTGGAGAACGCGACTCTCGGAAACACGGGCAAGCCCGGATCAGTCAAGAGCGCAAGTGACTATATCTATTCCGCGACATCGTACGCAGGGGACCACTACCGCGTTGCAGGAGATGCTGGTGGTAAGCAATCGGTTCCCCAGATGGACAGGGAATATAACCTTACGCTTCCAAACAGCTTTTATCGATCCCTTCTTCTCCTCTGGCGTGCACTTCGCATTCACGGGCGGTTTGTTCGCTGCAGTATCGATCGCGGCATCTATCCGTGGATTGTCCACAGAGCAGGAGGCCCAGAACTGGCACAGTTGTAAAGTGGGCACCTCGTACACCAGGTATGTACATATGAGTTTCTCTTCGGTATGTGGTCCAAGTTGCTGAGTTGTGGATTACACAAGGTTCTTGCTCGTTGTGCTCGGAACGTATAAGCAGATTCGCAACCAATCGATTGATGTGATGAGCGACGTTTATGAGGACAACTTTGATCGCGCGTTCGACTTGATTCGACCCGGTATGTATTATCGAACTCTTTGGTTGTGCTCTCCATTGAACAGATTTCGTTTCCAGTCATTCAAGGTACCGCTGACGTCGTCGGAAAGGCTCTGACGGGCGACGAACTAGACGTGAGTCAACTGCTGCACGCGAGGTGTTCGGCGATCGCTAAACTGAGTTTGGTCGTGCAGAAAACAATGGACTTCTGCCGCAACGTGTTTGTTCCCACTGATCCTGACATGCACCAGCGCGTCATTGCAAGGTACATAACATTTTCTTTCCCATGATGACCGGTACTCAGGTACTGCCTCCACCAGAGTTCCCCGTGAACTGACGGATCCCAATGGCCCGATCCTACTGGACGCGGCGTAGACGAACTCGATGCGTTGGTGGATGGTTTTGGAAACGGTCGCGTCTTCGAAATCTCAGGGGATAAAGGGTCTGGAAAGACGGTGCGTTGGACGCGAATTCATCATATCTTTATCATGTTTCTCAATCACAATGTCAGTCGCTCGTGTTGCAGATTGCTCTGCGGTTGCTAGCGAGGAACAGGGAAGCCTCTGTGTTGTGGATGGATACCACTGGCGACTTTTCCGCAGAGCGAACTCGCCAGATAGCCCAACATTTATATGGAGAGGTGACGATCACGGTTTCCATCCGCTCAGGTAGACTGAGTACGTGGAGGGCTCTTCCGCGGTGCTAGAGCGACTCCAAGTCTCGCTCGTACTCAACATTGAGACTGCACATGTCCTTCTCGAAGACCTTGAATATTCTCTTACAGTATGTATGCTCGATTGACTTCTGCCAATGTGATTGACCCAAGGACGCCAGACCAATGCGTCGCATGATTCTAGAACCCGTCTAGTTATCATGGACACGATTACTCCACTTCTGGCGCCTTCTCTTTCTGCTGTATCATTCCATGGACACGCAATCATGACCACGTTTATGCAGCATCTTCGCAGCATGGCTCGATCATATCACTTGGCATTTCTCGTGAGTGTCTATGCATTTCACCCGACGTTGTTTAACTCCTCGGAGATCGTAAACAATACGGCCGCCACCCCTGCCCACAATCCCTTGTCCGTCTTCTCGTCGGCCACAAGGAAACCAGCTCTGGGGCCTTCGTTCACCTTTCTTACGGACTGCACCGTCTGGCTGGCAAAGCACGAAGACACAACAAGCGCCGAAGCAGGATCTTCGATGCACATAGCTGAGATCTTCAAATCACGGTCAACAGTGAGTTTTCCTAATTCTTGGCTCAACCTTCCTTTTCTCAGTCGAAAATTTGATCCAGCGATCAGGAACGTGGTGTAAGTTCAAGATCCAGAACGGCGTTCTACGCCCAACGACACAAGGATGAACACAGCTGGGTTCTGTGCATGTCAATGGAATATTGATGCATATAGCCCTGTTACTCGCCTTCCCTTTCTATATAGTACAAGAACAGGATTGCTAGTTCCAGTGGCCAGAATTTTGCCTTGTCGTCTGATGTACAGTATTTTCATCCAGCTTGACGGCCATGCAGTTGTCAGCTAGCCGTAGTCTTGCCCTGGTACTTGAGATTATTTCGCATCCAACACGATCTGCTGTGCAACGACATTGTCGAAAGGAAGCCCCCATACACTTGAAGAGGGCTTTTTGGAAGACAGAAGACGAACGTAATGCATTTATCTCACCTCAAGGCCCTGGAAACGCCAGCAACCCCTTTGCACGCTCAGACATGCGTGACATCGAATAGTTCGATACTCCGAGTTATCATCTTCCCGGGTACAAAATAAATACATGCACAGAAGCCATATAGTGAGAATTATCAATAGTCTCCGAACCTGGCCCGGCAATCAACATATTGCCCATGAACGAAAGAGAAAACTTGCACTCACCGGTCCGGCATGATGCATGATGAGCGAGGGCGAAGTGTAATCTATTTAATTATTAGATTTATCCATCAATCCCATTCCATGCATTCCCAACTCAACCCCCTGCATCCTCTGATGCTAGTTCGTGGACTATTTCTGATCCTAAGCAGATACGCACTACAGTGCGCATACAATATCTCCGAACTGAGCCTATAATGAGAGATGCATCGATGAGTGATGAGTGCTTGAGCAATGAGCAATCGACATCAATGCATTGAGGCCTGACCCGGGGTTGGCGCCGGTCCGAAGTGCCGTGTATGATAATGATGAAAACATCGGGGACAACTTGGAACCCTGCCCCGGGGCGCAACCGGGGCGACCGAAGTACATCATCGTTTGAGATTTTTTCGATATCTATCACGATACTCGATCACCGGTAGGTGACCCGTCTGTACAGTCACCGCTACACAAATATCTTACACATCCTCCCTGACGTTCGCCGGTGGACCAGGCAGGAGAGGAACAGAGGGAAAGGCCCCCGCACGACGGCGCTCTACAGAAAGAAGGGACAAGGACCGACTAAGCTCGGCTACGCTACCTAACCCGGCAACTCCCGCATGGACCTCGACCGAGAACAAATGTACGAGAGGTCCATTCGCAGTCGCAGCATTCCACCCCGTTTAACGAGGACGCACCACCTGACTACGCACTTAGCGCCAGCCCTCAACCAACTCTTATCATCAACAAAAACCGCTGCCGTACGATCATCCAAGATCTTCGAAAGACAATTTTCGATGTCAAAGTGAGTAGCTCGTCGCTGATTCCATGGTTGCGTGACTTCACACACTCCTTATAGACTTTTCAGAACGTCACACCAGCCGAGTTTGACACTGTGCAGTCTTTGATCTCGGACCAGCATAATCTTTGCAAACTTGTCAAGTAAGCCTTTCTCGCCCTTCTGACTGCGGTGGAATTAATCCATTTCAATAGGTTGACTTATAGTCCCAAACTCCTAGAGATAAACGCCATGCCTCCCTACCCGATCCATGAAGACCCGATCCTATAATTGTATTATACCGCACATGACCGTTACCTCACGTGTCTGCGACGAAAACTGAGTCAAAGAAGAAAGACATTGCACCTCTCGGTTTAGAATCACCTTTGTTGAACAAGGTTCCCAGGTCTTCGGACCATGCACCTGCTCCAGAAAACAAAGAGGTCGTACATGGATAAGGTATCAGCGGAGGACTGATCAGGTTAGCAAACGGACCGGCGGACATCTTCGATTGCGACTAATTATCTCGCAGGACATTTGGTCTGCACGGCTCATGACTCGTCATGAGATTCGGCGGCCATACAAATCCGCTTTCGTACATGACATTGAAGGACAGGCCTTGAGGGATTATGTCCCTAAATTTGGAAAAGGCTAGCATCAGAATTGAGTACAGGAGAACCTAGAAAAGCGTGTTGAACGTTAACGTTGAGGCTCATCTACATCGATTACGTCAACGGACTGGTCATTGCGACGTTGACCCACTCTCGAAATGAAGCATCGTCGTCGAAGTGCTACCTTACCAATTGTATGTGTCGATCGTTTGATATGTTTTCAATATCGCAGGTTCGGGGGTCATATGATTCAACTTTGTCCGTGAACTGCAAATCGCGTTTGACTTGAACCAGCCCGCATCGATGGCAGAACCGCAAGTTGCCAATGTAACAATAGACCAACTTGAACAGACGATATGTATAAACTCAAACGTATAACTTCAATAAGATCACCGCCCATGGTTATTCCTTCCAAACGGGGATTCTGGGGCAAATGGAACGGCTTAGCGAACGGCCATAACCGGCGATGTCACGGGCACCGAATATCGTACATCGTGGATTCGTGGTGAATGTCAGAGAGAATGTGTAAGATATTCCCCGACGGCGCAAGATATTGTCAGTGAAGGTCAGGTTTTGGAACTATAGACGTCAAGAGGAGCATCCATTCTCGTGTAGCTTGCCAGCGAACCTCACGGGCGCGGTGACCGAATATCGCCCATCGCGGTGGATGACACAGAGGATGTGTAAGGCAAGTATTTGTCATGCGGGCGTGGGAATCCAATGTCGACTCGCAGTCTCGCACAGCGCAAGTTCATCGCATTCGCTCGAATCCAAGTGCTGTGATTGGAGGAAAACCTTACCTCCAAAGTTATCATTGACCAGTGAGTGTGGTAGATAGTTGAGCAGGAGACAGCGGTTGGTCATTTTCATGACAGATTCACCCGTGCGGTCGCATCGGATCGCTTTGCACCAGGCCTATAAAGCAGTCGCACGGCCAGTGCACAGTTCTTCAGAACTATGACAATGGACATCATACGAGGATTCAAGGAAACCAATATTAGCGAGATCGAAACATCATGTGAGTAGTATCTGAGCACTCTGTTTGCGGTGGCTGATCGCCCGACGGGACAATTAGCGATGGATGCTCCCCTTGCTGAACAAGAATAAAGCAAATATAGAAAAGATCGAACAGAAAGAGTTCCAGTACGGCCAGGGAGACCGCCACGGTGTGAGTTGGCCCGCTATGTCGATCATCTGAGTCTCTGCTGACGCGAACACATCACTCCGTGGTGATCATTGACAGTTGGACGTTTACTATCCTCCCGCTGCCTCTGCGCTCTCCAGTCCCAACGGGAAGCTCCCGGTGCTTTTCTTCGTCTATGGCGGTGAATATAGCACTGGCTGGAAGCGGTACGCCGAGCCTTATGAGATGGGATACCGCTCAGTTGGTGCCTTCTTCGCCAACTGCGGTTTCTTGACTGTCATCCCCGACTATCGGTTCTCACCGTATGTCGAGTTCCCTGGGGGCTCGCAGGACGTCCATAATGCGTTCCTCTGGGTCGCGGAACACGCGACAGAGGTGACGGCGGCGGCGACAGACCCTGCTAGCACACGCGCAGAACTAGACCTGGATTGTGCTTTCATACTGGGACACTCGGCAGGGTCCCCCACCCTTGTCCCACCCTCACCGTTCGTTGGACGTATTGACGTGAAAAAAGGCTGCTAAATTGGGTACCGATGCGCCACCTATCTATAAACATGGAACCCTAAAGGGTGGAACACTAGGTTAGTAAACGTTGTCTCGACTATATTAGTCAGTGCTTCATTACCACCTACTAGTTGCTCACCACTGTCACGGTCGTCGTCTTAGATGGCCGGCGCATCCAGTGGAAATCTCCTCAACGCGTTCGAAAACGAGTCCAGAACGCCCTCCATCATCGCCAGCGGTGCCATGTCCTTTGACGCACCCGCACACGGCATCCCTGAACCTATTTTTGCCTCTTCTTTGCCCTGCCATACTTTAGGTGTTGCTTCCCGCATTGTACGATCGTTGGTCCGATGTGGACAAGTCGCAGAACAAGGTACGTGATCGCTTGTGCGTGAAAACGGAGAACCAAGATGGCGTATTCAGGAGGACGTCCATGGCATGATCGAATACTTTACGCTACTCAAACGGGTCCTGCATGCTGCGTCTCGTCCGGAAGTCCTAGACACCGTGTGGCCGCCGTTCAAAGTCTTTATGGAAGCGTTCGATGTCAAGATGTCCTTTGGCTTCAGCGATTTCCCTTTTGGGCGAATTACACACATAGTAAATTTGTCTGGTAGGCGAGCCTCATGTGATATTAGCGTGGATCGAACTCATTGTGAAGCTCAACTAGAACGCATTCGGACCTTTGTTGCGACGTATGCACGACTGGACGTTTGCAGACGAAATCGTTGCGTGTTAAATGTTGGCGGATTGGGGATGACGGTCAAACTTTTTCATCCATAGTGATGGACGAGAGGAGGGTCACGTTCTGTCATGTGTATACTGAGTTGCTTCAAGTTGACTACTTCAAGTACGTTGCTGCGATCAACAGCCTGCAAACTTACTGATCGTCCGGCGCAGGGATTGATGAATCCTTACATGTCCATGCTGTTGCGTCCTCCGACGGAGATACTCGGATCCTTTAGCTAGTTCTCAAAGTCATCTCCGACGGATTACGGATTGTGGTCTGGCGCGATGGCAACGTTGACGAAATCTCTCGAAGCCGATGACGGAGGTGAGCTTGTGGATGTATCGCTTTCGGACCTATAACCAAACCGGACCCATCTCTAGCGAAGACAAAATAGCGGTACTTCTACCGCACGTCCTGTCCCAAGTTCCCATTGCCGTCCGCTTGCCCTCCCTGTCATCGTCGGACCCGGCTGCCATCGGTTTGGAGTCTAAGACGACGCCTCCACAATGCTTGGTTTCCTGTTTGCTCACCGTTCAGCGTTCCAAAAGACGTGCAAAATTTGGCGAATGTTTGTTTTCTTTTCTAAGGAAGCGGCTTGTTCATTGATAGGATATTTTGTGCAGGACTTCCTCAAGGATATGATCCAAATCAACATTGGCTCCATGGAGTTGACCGCCAACCACAACATTCAACAAATCGTTGAAGTCTGCAGTGATTTCGAGAAACAAGCAAAACTGATCAAGCACTTGGATCAAATCAGCTCAGAAAACGCCAAAGTCCTCATCTTCGTAGGGACCAAAAGGGTTGCTGACGGTATCACAAAGTATCTGATGCAAGATGGTTGGCCTGCTTTGGCAATTCATGGAGACAAAGAACAATGACTCGTCTTCGAATATTGGTCTTGACAAGACTAATTTTTCTTTAGGCGCAAGCGTGATTGGGTTCTTGGAGAGTTCAAGGCTGGTCGTTCTCCTATTTTGATTGCCACGGATGTCGCTTCTCGTGGTTTAGGTATCGTGTCAGGCTGGGAGCAGGCCAGGGCCTCTCTCGTTTCACTGGCCTTTCCGGTTCTGGTCTGTCAATGACTCAATGGGTCAAGACGGAGATCCATTGAGGGTCGTCGGTCGTGTTGACAACCCGGTCAAACCGGGCCGGAAGCGCTGCTCCCTTGTCATAGCATATTTCGTCGCATGTACCTACATACAGTACAATGTACCTTCCTCTTTTCTCACCCAGCGCATACAACGCAGTCCAAAGTGTGAAGCTTAGCTGCAGTCTAGTAATTGATAACTTTGTAATTTGTGACTGTGCCTTGGCTCTTGGAATGACCAGCTCCGTCGAGACTTTCGAACTTGGTGTCGACTCTCTCTCGATGTCACCCTCCCAATACCCATGCATTACGACGAATGCACTGGCAGGTGGTCGCACGACCACCGCCGTCGCAGCCAGCATCTGTCACTTCATTTTCAAATGAACATCTTCATGCACTATACGAAGACCCGATGATAGTGGAACCTTCAACAACGTGGACCAACAGGACGGGTACGGATTTACAGCTACCCAAACTATCGAAAGAACAATCCGATGTCTTCGACTCGACTCCGTTCTCGATACAAGTGATGCTCCCAGCGCGACTGTCGATGCCTTGCTTGCGGAATACGCCAAACAGGGGAATATTCAAGATTTCGACTCGTTCATAGCTCATGCCTCTGGAATGTCACCATATTTTTTTCGAGCGACTCTTGTGATCATTGCATTATCAGCACCACCGACCGAACACCAACGGGACCTACGTATCAAAGCTCATATCGTCAATGCATCGCTCTCTCCTCGTTCCTTCTCTCTTCCGACTACCCAACGGTTTCCGACGAGTGCACTCGTAGTCTTGCACCAGTATGAAGCTAGCGGTCACTTTTCCCCAATCAAATCATACACCAGAGTCATATCCGCCCTTTTCAATGTCCAAACGTCCCATTCCCTCGACCCAGGACTTGGACGTGCTGCAGCACAGGCGCAAGCTTGGGATCTCTTTGCCCACATGTGTTACGTCGCCCATCCTGTCCCTGATGCCCATCTCTATGCTCTGATGATACAGGCCTGCGGGCTTTTTGCCCGACCTGAGCCCGAACGCGCTCTGGACCTTTGGGCGGAGATGCAGGAAAACAGGATCGAGCCAACGAAGGGCGCTTACGAGGCCACCATACGGGTTTGTGGTCGAGCTGGGCAAGAATTGCTAGGCGAGGGCATGAGGCTTGCGAGGGAGATGGGCGACCGATATTCAATCACGGGCATGAGCGGGAGAGGCTTGTGGTGTGGTCTGCTGGAGGGCTGTAAACGCGTCGGGGACCTCAAGAAAGCTAGGTGGATACTTGCTGAAGCTTGCGAGGCAATGGCGATGGCGATGGCGCAAGCAACGAAGATTCGGTTTTGGACGCGGAGCTGATGACACACGTCTTTCATACCTATGCCTCGTACAAGCCGCCTTTCAGAAGAGAGACTACTCGACTCATGGACCGGAGCGCACAGTCAATCGGAGAACCGTCCGCGAACAAAACCTCAGAGGAAATATTGAGTGATCACGATGTATCTTCGACTGTGTCCGTTGAAGATACAGAGGGGGGCGACGAGTTTGCTGATGTACCAGCGGGGTGTGTGGAGAGCGTGCCTTCATTCTCCCGTCTCCCGCCCCAGACTTCGGCGGATGTCTTGGCGGAAACACAAGCACTTTTCGACCGGATTCTTCAAGATAGATCTTTATCCCTGGAGAAGACGTATGGTCCTCATCAAAGCGGCTTGTTCGAGGGCAGGTTTGCACGCGTGGAGTTGACCTCCCCCTCGCTACACTCGGGCCAACACACCACACACATCAACGACGCTCAGCCCAGGCAGGCTAGCCACGACTCAGGTCACAGTCTGACCCTCGACTCGCAACCTGCACGGTAACCATACAATCAAACCACACCGCCTCGTCACATTCTTCAGACCAACCAGAATATATCTTCCGACGTCACGATTCGATATCGCTACGTGCTTGAGCCGTGGCAATATCGTTTGGCTCCTTCGAGGGCGTGTGTGGCACCGCTGCCCTCGTCATTTGCCCGCTCCTGGGACCATCTGGTCAGGGCATAGAACCGACTTGTTACTCTCGTAACGTGCAGATTGGATCAACTTTACTTTTCCAGCCTTGTGAGTTCAACGTGCCCTTCAACGTTTGTGTGACCGCCTAAAGTTGCTGCTGTTCCCCAGCAACATGTTTCGTGCACATCGTTGCCATCATCATGACCGCAATCATGATCTACCACATTCGTTCAAAGTATACCGCAGTGGGCCGAAAAGAGATTGTCATGTTTTTCTACATGTACATGCTCATGGAACTTCTCGCAATGTTCCTTGATTCTGGCGTCATACCAACGGCAAACGTCAGCTATCCTGTAAGTCATTTACACTTTTGGCGTCGAAGAAGAAAGATTAAATTTATCCAATTCCGTCAGTGGTTCGCAGCAGTCTATACTGGGTTAGTCGCCGCAGCGTACTGCTGCCTTTTGGTCAACGGATTCGTCGGTTTTCAGTTTGCGGAGGATGGCACTCCCCCTCTCGTTATGGGTAAGTACTCACGAAAATGGTATAATTTTGCTTCTTACGCTCGGCCGCAGCTTCTCCGATTGTCATGCCTAGCTGTCTTTGGTGTTTCATTCTTTGTCGCCATTGCCACATTCAAGTCCTTCGCCTCCTTCTCTCCAACGAAATCCACGGGACTTTTCGTGATATACCTGATTTGGCCCGTCTTGTGTGTTGCAATCTACACACTATCTCAGCTCGTTCTCGTCTTCCGGACCCTGGATGACCGATGGCCACTTGGAGATATTATCTTTGGTATCGCATTCTACATTTTTTTTTCATTGCGCAGGTCATTCTCTTCGCATTCAGTGTGACCATATGCAACGCCATCAAACACTATCTCGATGGTCTATTCTTTTTCACACTGTGCGTGCTTCTCAGCGTAATGATGGTTTACAAATATTGGGACAGCATTACTGTATGTCTCTTCCCTGCTCTTCGGTTGAGTTTTAACTCACTTTTACCCATAGCGAGAAGACCTTGAATTCTCGGTCGGATCCAAGGCTGCCGTTTGGGAAGTAAAGGATCCACTCTTGACGTCAGCCGGTGACTATGAGGAAGACACTACGAGCAATTACCATGGTGGTGGCACGGGGGCGAGCTTGGTCGGTGGGGTCAGTGGAAACCAATATTATGGTGGCAAGGGCAGCTATCCCCAAAGTGGCCTTGGACCAGGACCAGGTGGTTATGGCCAACAAGCAGGGTATGGTGGCGCACAACGAGGTTACCCACCTGCGTCGGAGAGATATTGAGATATTGGGCGGTGCAGAGACGATTCATTTATCAGCTTGGTTTAGGACGATGGTTGAGTGTGCCTAGGACTGGTCGTACATTTTTACAATATTCCCCATTTTTATGAACGTAGACCTGAATTATCGTATTGCATTATCAGGCGTATGTACGTAGCGACTCATCCAAGCTTACTAATCACGATCATGACCCCGTCGCATCTTCTCCCCACCGTCTCTGCTGCTCCTGAAAATGACGCTACAGAATCGGACGAGGACGACTATGGACCAGCACTTCCACCAGAGCTCATCGCCGCCCGCAAATCCGCTCGTCCACCGTCGTCAACAGAGCCCATTCCAGGGTCATCGACGCGCCGCTCGCCCTCACCACCACCAAGAAGAGTGATCGGCCCTGTGCTGCCAAGTGCCCAGCTCACGCAACGTGATACGGAACGTCTAAACTCGGGTGCCGGCTGGGACTCGGACTCAGACTCGGACTCGGACGCCGACGTCGGTCCACAACCGCTACCTGCACACATCCTCGCGATGACAGGGATGCGTGAGCGTTCTGGTGTGGAGGAATTCTTGGAACGAGAGGCCCGTCGGAAAAAGAATATCGAAGAGGCCAAACAGCCCAAGAAACTTGTTAGGGATGAATGGATGCTCGTCCCGCCGAAAGCTGGGGATCTCCTCGCTTGTGCGTTTACTTTATGTATCTGTTTCCCCCTTTTTTTTGCTTACTAAAGCATCCATGTAGCGCTCGACCCGACGAAACTAAAGGCACGGCAATTTGGTCGCGGTAAAGCGGTGCCTGCGAGGGACACGGACTCGTCACTTTGGACAGAGACACCCGCTGAACGGCAACAACGACTCGCTGACGAGGTTTCGGGTC
>JBBPOR010000144.1:0-34242 GCA_038091555.1 Leccinum sublutescens | reverse complement strand
GCGGGTTTGGAGGGAGTATAACCAGACTTGCGACGTTGCAGAGCTTGGATGAAACAAGCAGCCACAAAAGATATGAGCGGTGACATTGATTCTGGTTGGAGAACGTCTCCACACTGCAGCTTTTGCCACACGACGACAGCAATCACGTTTTGAATGCACGTGTGTTCAAAGTAGAAAGTGGTACCCTGGCATCAAAGTGTGCATATTAGCTTTTCACGATCGTATGAGAATGTAGGAAAATGACTTACCATACCATCGTCATGCTTGTGTAAAGCAGAAAATTCGTCATCACTAGCGACTTCATTGATGGTGGCGCGTGTGCTGTTTGTCCCGCGAAGTAAGGCAGCCAAGGAACCAGGGCGAATGTGTTTTGACTCCAGTTGCGAGCGTGTGCGCACATGTCACGAGGGGCCATTGCTCGACATGGCGCGCAGAAATTGTCTGGCTTGATGTCATGGTGGATGAAATTGAGGGAGTGAATGTATTCGATACGGGATATCTATGATGTCGAGTGAGTGAAAATATGGAATGCGGAGAGGATGAGGGATTACTAATTGGTCAGCGAGGAGTAAAACGGTCTTCAAACTGAACTTGCGGTTGCAAAAGTTAAAGAGGTCCTCAAGGGAAGGACCGAGCAGATCGAAGACTATTGCATTGTTATTGCATTCGGTGCCAAACCATCTCACAAAAGGCACACCGACACCGCCGGCGAGCGTCTTGTAGACCTTGGACTCGTATTCGAGCTGAGGGTGCTTGGCCTTGACCGACTCGAGCTTGATGGTGACCTCTTCGCCGGAGATGATGTTGATACCGAGATAGATGTCACCTGCGCAGCGGTCAAAAGGGATGGAGTGGGAGCGAGAGTGGCTGCGCACCAAAAGAACCGGAGCCGATCTTCTTGCCAAGCCGGTACTTGCCACCAACGCGGAGGTCGAGTCTGTGAGCGGGAGTTTCTTCCATGGATGGATGTGGAGTGTGTACTAGATGAAGAGAGGAGAAAAGTCAGAACGGCGGAAAGATAAAGGACAGGCATGCAGAGGGGAGCATGGCCAATAGGACGCAAATGGATGTGGCTGACGTCCCACAGCGGGAACGGAGGCCGAAAGAGCAGTCAATCAAAGTTATACCCAAAGAACAAAAAGAGTCGCCCAACGATCATGATGGCCGCCGTTGACGTGAACCAAACCAGTTACTGAAAACGCGGTGCCCTCAAGGCGCTTGGCGTCGTCTCATGGCTGGTGAGAACAGAACAGGGTACTCACGAAGGAGAGGGAGTTTCTGCCAAGGATGGATATGCAGTGGGAGCAAGAATGGATGCATAGTACCAGAGGAAACGCTCGTACTCGGAGGGGGGCTTGGCCTTGATCGACTGATGGTGACCTCTTCGCTGGGGATAGGTTGATACCGAGATAGATGTGACCTGCGTAGTATGGGGTCAAAAGGAATGCAGTCGGAGCAAGAGTGGCTGCGTACCCGGATGAACCGCTTGTAGCCTCGTACTCGGGTCTCGAGTGGGGGTGGGGGGTGCTTGGCCTTGATCAACTTGAGCTTGAAGGCGACCTCTTCGCTGGAGATAATGTTAATACCGAGGGAGTAGAACCCGAGGACTTCTCACGAGGCAGAGGTGGCCCGTTGGAGGCGACGACACCTCGTAGTCCAACCGCGCGATCGTGCGGTCTTGGATGTCCGTCTTCTTATGCCCTCGCTTCTTCACCGTGCTATGCGCCTCCGAGTCCACGGCCGTCGACGAGTCTTCCGCCGGCTGTTTCTTGGGGCGGAACAAGTCCGCAACGTATACAACCGTTTGAGGTGTTGAGAACAAAAGGCGTTTGCGTAGATGACACGACTTTGAGGAGCGTGATGTCGTTGAACGAAACGTCGATACGGTGGTCATACCAAGTATTCCGTGAGAGAGATCGAGTGCAATGATTGTGATTTGCCAAGAGTTTCTCCAATCGGGGAATTGTATGCGCAATGGAAAGGTCAGAGATACTATTTCGGCGACAGTCTGGCGTCCCCGGTGATGGCGTTCATTGGACGCGTTTCCGATGACTCGACGGTGTGAATCAGGCGCGTTGGGACCATATGGCAAGCACATGGGCGCATCATACGAGAAGATATGCCGTACCCGTGACCTTTTTCGTGTGCCTTGTATGCAGGGATCTGAGGACCTGAGTTACGGTAGGGGAGTCGGTGAACGCTCCTCCGAAGGTTCGGTGTTCTCGCTGGAGATCGATCCATGATCTCTACTGGCACGCGCTGATGCATCTCACATGAAGTAGGCTGTACTTCGACTTCAATACATTGGGGGAAACTGGATACGTTCCTTTCTATGTACATCATATTTCTTTTTTTTTGTAAACTACGACGTCTATATGACATCGTGTCCGAGTCTTAAATAAGATATCACAGATAATATAACGAAAAGCGTCCGGTTCGGCGCACTGTAGATCATGGGGACTGGGGTGTAAGGAGTGGGAGAGGGAGAGTCTGTTCGAGGTCGGTCAAAGTGAGACGCGACAATAAAAATCAATAAAAAAAATCAGAACGAACGAGAACCAAACAAGAGCGTCCAGATGTCCGTAAATGTCTGTGAAGTAGAGCAAAAGAAAGACCAGGGTCCCTCCAGATGTAACACAGACAAAGACACGAAACTCGTCCAATCCGAGTTCATGTCGTCTACTTTTCTTCTTCGCTTCCGCTGTTTGCGGCAACCCCCGTCACGTCCGCGTCGTCATCACCGTCGTACATTTCCTCTACTGTTTTCGATACGCGCACTTCGATCCTCTGGTAGAAAAGACTAATAAAATTAAAACAACGAGGGGGTGTAAATTAGACAGTAGTACACACCGAGTTCCCGCGCTGTAAGTTGGCAGATTGCGGAGAAAGGTGTTCGACATGTACTTGCATCTGAGTCTAGAGAAACGACGGGTGCCAGGGCGGAGTGCACAAGTAAGCAGAGAGGCAAATGGAGGAACGGAAATGAAAAAAGCAACGACCGAGATAGAAAATCATTAGCAACCATCTTACAACTCCATCCTACGCCACGGAGAGCACGTACAGAACGTCGCCGTGGGCTCATCCCGGGACTCAAAGGTGCAGTCTCATTATTTCTGACTGCAAACGCGATATCAGGTACGATGGGCCGTGAACGATGAGAATATCGATTCCAAGACTTGCGTATCTTGACCCGTGCGTTCAAACTAGCAGAAAGAAGAGAATGAATATTGAATCTCGTTGGATTGAGAATGGGGCCACGCACGTTGCAAGGAGGAAGTTAGCGTAGATTGTATGAGTCAAGCCCGTGAATGGATATAATGTGTCAAGGTGGGACGGGTCAATGCACGTTTCGCAACGGCAAAATATAGACCAAGGAATATTCGATTGTTTGGCATCACAAGCCACTAGAGGTGAGGATGATCGTCAGAAAAATCGGTGTGTTATGGTCACACGTAACAACGAGACAACAGTCTACATACGCAGATGAGCGTTGCAACTGCACCAAAACTGACTCGGACATCATGTTATTTAGTTGCAAGAAGTGCAAGCACCCGACGACTAACTCACCACGTAGCCGACCCACTTTCTATCATCCACAACATTAAGGTATCGACAATGCGATTCGTACTTCATGAGCATCATGAGCATATCATGTGGACAGTTTAAGTATTCTTGACAAACCTTGGAATTAGCGAAGGGCTCCGGGTTGATCCCAGAGAGTAGCAAAGGAATATCGTGATAATGACATCGGCGAGGGCAGAGAGAGACAATCCCAAGGTGAAGACCCACTAGCGCACGATTAACGATGGACATCGCCAGCATAAAAGAAAGCAGCGAACCGATGGGAAAGGGGTGTACGAACAGGCTGTACCTTCCCAATGTGATCCTGAAAGGGGATTGGAGAGTATGACCCATGTCCTGCACTGATCAAGCTCACATTTCTGCCATTGTGTCATCTGCATTAAACACAACAAATTGTGGAACCTCGGACTAGTAGCGCGTCATAGAATGAACACCATTGACAACGTGAAGGAAGACTAACGTACAGGACTGAGACCACCCGGAGGACTTGTGCTCGCGCAATTGCACTTGGGAAGCTGGCAGCTGTTGGGATCGCAGGAGTGACTGTTAACACGTATTGCGCCATCCTGAGCAAAAACGAGCGTTTGGAGCCCAAAAAGAACGAAGGGGGCAAGCACTGACCAAGAAGTGAGCTCGATAAAATAAAAAGGAAACGAATGCCATGCCGCAGACAGTTACGACAGCGGACAAAATGCATCCTCCAAACGAAAATCGTATAAACGGTTAGCGGAAACGAGATGACAAATAATTATACCAAGTGAGTCCTTGAGGTGGAAGTTGCACGACACGGATGTACTTTGTTTTCCTCCTTCGAGTTTTCCAGAGTACAAGAGTCGGGTGGATAGGAACGGCAGTCAGAACTAATGCCTTCGAAGCTTAATACTTTACCTCGGCATTAACACCACAAACACGTTTTCGAGCACTGGCACCTTTACTACCATCGGCGCGGAAGTCCAGACAAGTGTCTTTGTTTGATTGTCAAATCTGTCTCTGGCAGTTTGGGAGCCAACCACCGACTTGGTTGCCAAGGTGCTTCGAATATTCCACTGATCATGAAGCAGACTAGCAGCTGTTGATTCGTCCGATTCTGAATGGCTTTGTGAGTTGCTTCCTATCTGGGTTAGACTAGTAGCACACGTGACTTCTCGAAGTCTAAACACTAGAGGCAAAGCTCTATTTGTGAGGGTGGGAAGACGTGATGTAATTATCCGTCCGACGACGCATTGGTAGAGGAGTGAGCCACTTTACCAGGTGTGCGCAGGTTGCATTTGAAGTGGGAATAATGAGATATGTATTGTGTTGTGTCTAGTCGACGACAAAACGATATGATATGATCCAAAAACAATAAAATACTGTGTCTATTTCTCGTAGACAGACCGAAAAATAGACGATGAGATGTGGTTTGGATGACACGTTTCATTGCCACTGTCTACGCACAGAAAATGCATGCTCTACACACAGAAAACTTCATATCTTGGTGACTGACCTGATGCTTACGTCATGAGAATGTGAAGTAGACCATGCATTTTCTGTGCGTAGACAACATCTCGAATATGGCAATGAAACGTGTCATCTCCTCGTCTATTTTTCGGTCTGTCTACGAGAAATAGATACAGTATTTTATTGTTTTTGGATCATATCATATCGTTTTGTCGTCGACTAGACACAACACAACTACATATCTCATTATTCTCACTTCAAATGCAACCTGCGCACACCAAAGTGGCTCACCGTCGGACGGATAATTACATCACGTCTTCCCACCCTCACAAATAGAGCTTTGCCTCTAGTGAAAAGGCGCCGAAAAAAAATCTAACTTGATCAAGACCACACCTGTCGTCAGTGAACGATTTATCGTGGTTTGTGCCAAAGCAGCGCGGAGAACAAAGTCTATTTTGGCACGTCTTAGTGCTATGCCATCTTTGCGTTTTTCTTCTGTGTAGAGATGCAGGCCCGTGGTCCCTACATTCACCCTGTTTGTCTTACGTCATTACTTCTGCCTTTCTGAAATTCAAGTAGTCCGAGAAATCGTTATTTAGTGATTAGTAACATAAGTACAAGTGTCACCTTGGTGTCACCGGTGGTGGCTCATTGTAGCAATGTTCTTTGTAAGAATGTGCAGGCCCAATTGAAACCTCTCCCTCCCTCAACACCTCCCTCGGCACCAAAAAACGCACATTCAACGCGCGTCCCTCCGAGTCTGCTTGACAATGAGTCCTATTTTCACCCTAAGTTATCTCACGATCCTCAAGTCGCTCACCATTTATATTGGCTCTCACCACTGGACCCTCCCTCAATGCTACCCCCTTCGGCACAAGACAAACTTTGGGTGCATTCGACGCGTCCCTGTCTTTATCTACCTATATTTATGGTATGTACCCTCTCGAGTCCTCTTTCTCCTTATATTACCGTGTAGACAGAAGTGATGACATACAGTTCAATATTACCATTTTAGGATAGTTTGATCTGAATTTCTGATCAAACCGTCCCAAATTGGTAATGCCGAACCTTCCGATTTTCTAGGGCGCGTAGGAACAGGGATCCTGCCAAAAGAATTCGGGCCGGTCGCGCCACACCTCACACGGGCAGCGTTTAGCCCGTTATTTTCGGTGGGACATGGACGTGCCTCGGGATTCACTGACTAAGGAGAAGAGTTGAATGCCCGAGAGCGTCGCAGGACCAGCGAGGGCCCAACCGAACGACGAGGTGAACAGAGTCAGCATCAATCGTGTGCCAAGGAGGGAGGACTGAGGACTGCGGGAGGGTGTAGTGCGTGAGTGGAATAACCGGTAGTGTTAATAAATACACACAGTAGTACATAGCGTAGCCTATGGGTACATAGCTTATTCCAGCACTGTGCAAGCTTCAAACATTACCCTAAATTCCGGAGAGGTGGTGAATCTGCCAGCACAGGTATCAAAGTTTTGTTGTGCAGTGAGCGGCAGTAGTACCACTAGGTGACCGTTGTTTACGAGTTTCAGGTCGATCATCTCACTCATGTCCACACAGGTTTTGTGTATGATCAATCGGTAAGCTGCAGGTTGTAATAAGTCATACAATGTTAGATGACGAAGTTTTATGGCCACCGGAACCAAACCGGAACTGAATACGAGATATTAAGCTCCCATCCGTGCGAGTAGATGAAGTGAGGAGCGGTGCATAGTGTTATGTATGTAATCGTAGCAGAGCACGAACTTAGACTCTTTTATGTCTGAAGAGAGCGATGCTCGAGTCTGCCCGTCTTCCTCAAGGGCTAGCGATGATGTTCGATGGCGGTGTTTCTGAGGATACGTTCCAGTAGCTAGAAAAGACAAGGGATTAGGCAAACGGGGTCGTGCTTTAGGTTTTGGGTCTTTTTTAACACTGGCAGACAGATGACGTACCGGAAGGCTAAACGCCGCCTCGAACATCGTCTGCCATCTATTCGACGTGGGACCGATAGTGCTATTGGCGATGGCCGGGTTCGATCAGGAAGTGATGATGCTTATCAAATCGATACCGGTGGGTACATAAAATGTCACATGACTGCAGAGAGTTTGAAATTATGATTAAGTACGCTGCACTACTATTTCACGTCCAGCCCATCTACATTCCCGAAAACTTGTACGATCTCTTTCGAGACACGCAAACATCTCTCATCCTTTCCACCAGTATGTCCAAGTTCCAACTTGCGCTTCGTGTCCTCTACTGGCGGTAGTGATGCCTCAGGACGCACTCGGTTCCGAACGTGATCGTACGTCTTCAAATTCAAGTTCTTTTTTGTTTCGACGAGTCCTTCGAGTGAACTGGGGCTGCCCGTAGTACTCTCAGTTCCAAGCGTACCGTTTGTATCTTGTATAGTAAAGCCCTCCGGGCGGTCCTAAGTCACAACGGATGCGAATGCAACACCCGAGTATACTTTATACAAGTTATATTATCAACCTTAAATATCATCGCAGACGACCCCAGGATGGGTGGAACTAGGCCAATCAATGATACTTAATTGCTAGAGAAGATCACGTACGCTGCGACGGGTAGTAGGCGAGTGAAGAAAAGACAATGGTTTAGGAGATTATCCGCAAGATTATTATTATACCAACATTGCCAAGATATATGAACCGTCAATGATACAATGAGCTGAGCGTTGCCGTCATACATCGAGACGAAAGTAAACGAACGCGACACGTCAACTGAGATAACGTTGGCATCAACACCACCACCACAAAGAAATCGTCGTCGTCGATGTCATGAACAACGACGCGTGACAGGCACGATGCTGATAAACCAGTGCCAGCCTTGTCGCAGCGTCGTCCGATCCCTGCTGAAGCTCATCGATCATCCATCACAGCTTCCCAACCCATGTCATGTCTACGTAAGTGACACAATGACGTGACGACGGCAACGACGGCAACGACAACGGGCGGGTGCCGACGAAGACGACAAACGCAACGATGACATGGCGTGCTGTGACTGCTGTTCAGTAACCACGGGTACATACAGGCTGCCACCAACTCGTCGCCAAACAGAAATTGATGATCGGCAACTGGGTTGGGCTGAGTCGAACAGACTCGGTACTCTTATGGAGACCATCGTTCCCGACTCCTTCCGCGTTCTCTTATCGGAAGGTTGCCATTAGATCAATTCGAATACAATCCGCAACAATGAGATGGCGATGAATCCGACTTGGACCAATGGAATCGCGGCTTAGTAACGAGGTGTAGCTTCAAAGCTTCATGTATATATATATAAGTTGCACTAAAATACCAATGCATAGTACATAGTACCTAGTATATGCATGTTTCGAAGACAGTAACTTGAAGTTAACACATAAAACAGGACTCATGAAGCCACATAATACATAATTACAACACCAGAGTTATGCTCGACCTGCTAGTGAAACTTGAAGCTCAAGGTTACTGTGTGTTAAAGACTAATTGCAGCGTTTGCACGTACCATCATCGCCCATGATATCAAAGCCCGAAGGGTATCCATACCGCCTGATGACCATCCGCGCCCGTCCAATGTGAGTCTCTGCCTCCAAGACATGTCGCTCCGCTCGTTGAACCTGTACGCGGCTGTACTCCAGTCGTAATTGGTTCCATTGAAACAGCTGATCCGCGCATTGTTTCTGGATCTTACGCAGCCTCCACTCTGCTCGCGCTGTCTCTAAGAGCAGCTCCGCCTCCGAGGAGGAACCGGGTACTGAAACAAGACCCTTCGTTTGGTGAGCTTTTGGTTGCAAAATCGAAAATATAACTACCCAGTCACTAGTAATAACGTTTTCTTCCATTTGAACAAGTACTTCGTCCATGCCAGGCAAGTCAACCTTCCTTGGCATGGCCTCGTTTTCTGGCTGGCTGATTTGAGAGCTTGAGCTTGCAGGGCACATTTTATGATATGTACAGTGAAGTCAAAGAATAGGACCTTGCGACTGTCATGTTACGTATAATTGTGTCCGTACAAAGTTACACCTCACTTGGATTTCGCTTTCAGCCTCCATTACATAAATTTTAGCTCTGATCGGAGACATGCCAAAGCAAAAGAAGTTCCTCAGTGCACGTATCCAGAAGACTTCGTTTTGCCCCCGATGCGGGAAGAGGTTTTCCAGTGACACACGAGTCCTTCAACATATGAATCAACCATCGTCGGTCTGCGGAACATTCCTCCACGACATCTCAGGTTCTCAGAGTCGTCCCTCGTCTCAAACGATCCAACGTGCTGAAAACATTCATGACCCTCGTCAACCAGCGTCTCTTGAATCGGCCGACTCTGTGCAGATGGACTTTGACGGTCCGCCATATGTTGATGATGACCCAATGGATATCGAGTGGAATGATGAACACTTGGACCTACCACCCTCTGACTCTGGTGAATCCCCGGGGAACGTCGAAGAGTTTCCGGGCGCGGCTCGGTGTTTTCCTCATGGGAGCACCTTTATGGATCAATTCTTTTCCGACGAATACGGCGAGTTGCGCAAGGAAAATTTATACTACCCATTTGCCTCCCAACAGGACTGGCAACTCGCGTCATGGTTGCTCCGCTCTCGCTTGAGCATGGCTGCGATTGACAGCTTCCTCTCGTTGCAGTTGGTGAGTGATTTTAACTGGCATTTATTGCTCACAACTGATGGATAATACTATGTATAGATCAAACAACTCCCGCTCTCGTTCAGAAGTGCAAAAAAGCTACGTCGTTTTGCGGAGCTCCTGCCCGCTGGTCCTCGTTGGAAGTCGCAAGTCATACGCCCTACACACGCAACGAAACGATCCATCACACTATTTCATCGCGATCCAATTGACTGCCTCCAAAGCATTCTCAGTCACCCCCACTTCGAGCGTCACATTGACTTTGTCCCAAGGAAAGTTTGGACCACCGCCGCTCGACTTTCACGCGTATACGACGAATGGCTCACGAGTGAGCATGCATGGGAATTACAGGTGAGTTGTAGTCTACATAATATCGACGCATATGCTTATGTTTCCGCAGAGCGAACTGCCTGAGGGTGCAGCACTGTTAGGTGTCGTGTTGTCATCAGACAAAACGAATATATCCGTGATGACTGGGAATCGTATGGCTCACCCCCTGCTTCTAAGTCTCGCCAACATATCTTCGGATATACGCAGCAAAGGTTCTCTACATGCTCACTTATTACTTGCCCTTCTTCCAGTCCCATCTTTTATTCACAAAAAGTCCCGTGTTCGCTCGCTCCTCGCCGATCGGCTGTTTCACCACTGCCTTGATTTGGTGCTCGCCCCTCTGAAGATTGCTGCAACCATTGGTATTATTATGAACGATCCCCGCGGCAATTTACGCTATTTCTACACGCCACTCGTAGGGTACATCGCAGATACACCAGAACAATGTTTACTGTCTTGCACGAGTCCAAGGTCCTCTCCTATGTCAATTGCTACGTACAAGCAGTTCGGCGATGCCAGGCGTTACGATCCCCGAACCGCCGAGCACACACTCCGTGCTATCGAGGCACTCTGTAGTCAAGCCGATCCTGACGACTTTAATGCATTTCTCAAGGTAGCAAAATCGTACGGACTAAATGGCGTTCACGAACCTTTTTGGAGAAACTGGCCTTTATCGGACCCAGCCCGGTTCTTGAAAGTCGAACCCCTTCACCATTTCTTCCGTATGTCTTGGGACCACGACATACAGTGGTGTGTTTCGGTTGTCGGGGCGGACGAATTCGACTACCGTTTCACTTTGCTACAGACACCGGTGGGCTATCGCTCGTTTGGTGACGGGATCTCAAAATTGAAGCAAGTTACGGGTCGAGATCATCGCTCCATTCAACGGTATCTCGTTCCCATCATCGCAGGTGCTGTGCCTCTGCATTTTCTCGTAGCTATCCGCGCCCTATTGGACTTCCGTTACCTCTCCCAGATGCCGGTCTTCGATGAGCAGGCATTGGAGAAGCTTGACGCCGCCTTGGCCACGTTTCACACCCACAAGCATGCCATTATAGCTGCCGGTGCTCGTTCGGAGCATTTTCAAATACCAAAACTTGAACTTATGCAACACGTTGTACCCTCCATTCGGGTGTCAGGTGCCCCTATGCAGTGGTCGGCAGACGTTACCGAACACGCGCATGTGACGGAAATTAAGAACCCTGCACGTGCAGGGAACAACCAGAACTATTACGCCCAGATCGCTCGGCATCTGGATCGTTCCGAAAAATGCTTCAGGTTTGATCTGGCCACAGCAATCGCGTCCTCCCAGTCTAACAGCACCGACGATCTCTCTGACGACGAGGACCACGACCACGAACCGGACGACGACAAGGTTAACAGTATACTTTATCACACTCCCACACGCAAGGTCGTCGATTATTTTGGAATCGCCGATATGCTCATCAATGACATGTCAAATCAAATGCCACACCCGAGACGCACCTTCGCGTCGTGCACGACTGCGATCCATCTCGCTGTTAAGCCGCATCAACGGATGTCCATTGATGAAGCAGCCACCGTCTTCGACTTACCCGACCTCCGCCCAGCAATTCTCGGTTACCTCGATCGTTGCTCAAACAATGCAGAGCATAACATCGGCGGGCGAAGACATGCTTCGTCCAACTCCCTGCCTTCTGACAGGATTCAAGTTTGGACTAAAGTCCGGGTCCAAACCCGAAACTATCACGATCCCAGGAAGGTCGAGCCTGCTCAAACCCTCAACGTCGCCCCTCCTTCACAAGAGTATCCCCGGGGGCTTTACGACAGCGCCGTTTTCAGTACACGCGCTGAGAGCGACTGGCCTTCAGGCGGTCTGGATGGTAAGTCTGATCGTTCACATCTGATCGTGAGCTCATCACATGTTCAGGACATATAGTCGTTCAGCTTCGGATTGTTTTCCGGATGCTTGGCACAGATGAATTTCTTACTTACGCACAACGCTTCAACATCACGCCTCCACCTGGACACACGACAGTCGCCGGCGCAGCAGGTCTTCATGTTCTCAAGCGTGCACTGAGGACTAACGGGGAACGAGTTGGAGATGTAATCCCACTCCCTTATCTCCGATCTCCCGTTCATCTGGTCCCTCGCTTTGGGAACAACGCAAGCCCTCGCCTCACCAAATACACGAGTCACGAACTATCGAACGAGTTTTGGTTAAACCACTATTGGAATAAGCAACTTTATTATTCTCTTGCGCAGTAGTAGTACTTAGCTAGACGCCACTTGTCAAACTGAAATAGTATACATCGTTGTTTCATCGTTGCCCATGTTCTAGTACCACGAAATGCTCTCCCCTCCCCGTCATGCTCGAATTGTCACCGAACCGAACCTCACTCCCCTCCGTGCTAAAACATCCTCAGTTCCGCTAGATGGCAGAGTCTTCAAGGCTGCCACTCTCGACGCAGAACTCACCACGGAACTCGAGAATGCTTCAATACACGAACAAGCTGGCCTCAAAGGCAGTTATGTCGTATTTTGGTGTGAACACTCTGCTCTCAAAAACCTCCCCCGAATCAAGGCTCGAAATCTAAAGACAGAAGAAAATACGCCACTCTTCCTCGGTACCTACTGGGATCCATTCCTCATCCCCGTTGCACTCCGTCAGCCTGACTCCAATTCCACCGAAACTGATAGCTCTGTTACGGTCACTAAATCCTCGGGCTCGAAGACTCGGCGGACCAAATCCAACACACTCACTCGCTCATCCACGACCCAGCGCCAGTCACGGTCCAGAGCCCGTCAAATACAGTCCGCCGCCCGGACCACCTCCGAATCCTCGAAATCAAAAAGACGAGGCTCTCTCAGACGGGAGCCTGTCACACGTACTATCCCTAACACCTCCGTTCAGGAGACTGTCGAGGCAACGGTTCTTCCCCTGGTTGGTTCGGAGGAGGCCAGCGTTGCTGCATGGCTGAACAAGATTATCGCTTCATTCCCAGCCCTTCTAGACCCGAGCGAGTCCCGTCCTGAGGGGTGGGAGGGACCTCGCCTTACACGATCAATGGCGAAAGAGACGAAAACAACGCATCCCTTGCGCGTCTGGACTTCTCAGTACGCTGCGAAGCCGGTAGAAAATCAGCACCTCTCTGTCAAGCCTGACATCGTTTTCTGTGGCCAGCTCGATCCGCAAACCGGATTTGAATGGCGCAACGCCATTTCATTCCTCGAGCTCACATCATCTCCCTACAGCGCTCAATTGCAGCGTAACATCATTCGCAAGGCGTATGCGGTATTCATGTCACAACCATGTAGGCGTTTCGTGGTTGCCATTTCTCTCGCCCATCAGGAGTTCCGGCTGCACCTATTCGACCGCTCGGGCGCTATCCATTCTCTAGGGCATAACCTCCACAAGTCCGCCGACCTTTTCGCTCGTCTCATGTACGTCTTTGCCTTCGGCAGCCCCGCTACTCTAGGATTTGATCCCACATTCGTCAATTCTTCCCTCTCTCCTTCTATTCTATATCGACCTCGCACCGACTCCGCGCTCCAAATATCTCGGCTAATTTACATTCGTGACGATCCATATACTGTCGTACAACCCATTTTTATCAGCCATTTGATCCGCGGTAGGGCCACCAGCTCCTGGTTAGTCAAAAGGAGCAGGAAAAGCTACGTTATAAAGGACTACTGGACCCACACGGGTAGAAAAGTCACGGAGGAGCACATCCTGGACAGGATATCTGGGATGCGTGGTGTTCCGACGTTGGTCGAGGCATGGACGGTTCAGATAGCAGGTGTCGATGAAACGACCGACCTCCTCCGACCTAGGTTTCTGATTCGCAACATGGAGTTCGAGACGCGCATCCATCGACGTCTTTTGATGACGCCGGTTGGTGAGCCCCTCCTCAATTTCGGATCTTTGCAAGAGCTTGTCAGTATTCTCATCGATATTGTTCACGGTAAGCACACCGCTTTTCTTCTCATTCAGAATCTTACTTTCTCCCTCTAGTCCATTTTACTCTAGTGGACGTGTACTGTGTCCTTCATAGAGACATCAGTCTCAATAATATTCTCCTATACGTCTCTCCAAAACGTTGGCCTGCCTCATCGGATGTCCAAAGAAAACGGGAAGACATCATCGCGGACAAGAAGCTTCGTCGCGGGCTTCTCATTGATTTCGATTACTCTAGTATGCTGAACACGGAGAATCAAGGGGTCTCCAGTGGTCATCGCACCGTAAGTAGTACCTTCCTCATACTACTCAATTTGGTGCTAAACGACACGTAGGGTACGATACCATTCATGGCCGTCGACCTCCTCAAAGAGTATGCCAAACCATCCAGCAACAACTTTGTTCACACCTTCTCTCACGACCTCGAATCGCTTATTTACGTGCTTGTTTGGGTGTGTATTCTTTATCAGGCACCTAACGAAATTCGCCGTGACAAGACGATCGAGCAAACCTGTCTCAAACAGTGGGCGTTGGCAAAGACGACGAACGACATTGAAGCTCTATGTGACCAGAAGCGGGGCCAACTGCAACACGACTCGACCACAATATTTGACCAGTTCACACCGTATTTCGAGCCTTTGAAACCTTTCGTCGTACGCCTTTATAAACTAATCCGACAATCCCGTGATCCAGACAACAATATACCCCTTACTCACGCGGCCGTCACGGATGTTCTCATGGATGCTTTCAATACCGTCGAAGAAGTGCCACGCTTCGTGGTGACAAATGCGAAGCGGACGTGGAAAAGGTTGGAGCGGGAACCGGTTAACGCCAAGTCTCATTATTGTTCGGAAGCTCGGAATGTTCGTCGCAAGATTGCTTGAGTCCGTATGACATATTACCTACTAGTACCAATACTTCTACCGAAACCCTTCAAGTTTGCACGTTGTCGTCGATTGTCTTTGAATTTGCCTATCAGATTGGTGTCACGTAAGCGAGAAATTTTATTTGAGCCGACCTACTCGACACTGCCATGAGATATACATCAGATATGCACCATTATTGATCAACGGCGCTGCGGTTTCCAATGGGCGTAAGTACTAGCCGGAGCCTGAGTCAACGTGTGTTGAGAGGCAAGTTTTGCCGATTAGTGACTCTTTCTGACACATCGATGTCAGGTCCTCGTGGTGAGTACATCATACATGCACCATTATTATCAACGGCGCTGCGGTGTTCAATGAGCGTAGCCGTACAGTTGGCGCTCAACGTGTGTTCAGAGGTAAGTTGTCTTGCCGATATGACTCTTTCTTACTCATCGATGTCAGGTCCTTCCGGTGAGTGGCCATACTATAAAGGAATAGCAAAATATCTGCAAACGCCGCCCCCACCTCCTCATTCCTGCTCGTCCTCGAAGTCACGTCAGTTCGTTCGTGGTGGTTCCCATGGCAAAAGGTTCGAAGAAACGCTCTACGACTGTCGATGAGTTAGGCCCTGTAGCTCCCCACCTCGATGATTCAGAGGTCGGCTCGAACACACGAAAGAGAACTAGAACCACCCAGGTTCCCTCGGACAGTAAGCCTATTCGCCATCTCCCCCTTTCTCTGAAAGACGCTCGGACCCATCCGCTTGTTCACCAGATCCACTAGCACCGGATCACTCTTTGGCTCGTCGTTCTTCGAGGGCGAACAAGGGTAGCGGGGGTCAAATTTCCCAGATGCAAAACATCGAACGCATGCAGACCCAGGGCATTCCTAAGGTCACGCCAATGGACATTGTCACCGCAAACGAACCGCTCAACCCACTGGCCCCCGTAGCGGAGAAGGAGTTGGTTTCGAGGCGGAAAGCGAATGCTTCGAAAGGGAGCGCGGGGGATAAGGTAAGTACGATCCTTATTGTCGCTCCCTTCTCTACTTAATCGAACACTTATGGTCCTCTCTCCCAGACACCAACGTACTATACACCCGTGCCAAAGCCGATACAGCAGACGTCTCAGCCAGGCTCACGTTTCGGTTTCCATCTCCCTCCCTCGGCGTCTCATCCTGCAAGCCCTCACAATTCCGCCCGCAGCGCTTCAACGACAGCAACTGTCCCATCTCAGCAAGGCCCGGTTCCCCTCCCCTCTCGAGGTCTCTCCACTGTAGCTCCTCTGTCGTGGGGAAGCTCTGCGGCTCCCATTTCGCGGAGAGGTTCTGTGGCTCCCATTGCGCGAGGAAGCTCTATGACTCCCGTTTCGCGAGGTGGTTCTGTGGCTCCCATTTCGCGAGGAGGCTCTGTGACTCCCGTTTCGCGAGGTGGTTCTGTGGCTCCCGCGTCACACGGAGGGTCTGTAGCGCCTGTATCCTGGGGTAAAAAATTTCGAACTTCACCTGTACCACTTCGCAGCTCACAACTCAATCACCGGACTGAGTCGCAACCTCGTTCCCTGCCTAGAACCTACTCTGTCCGGGACGTCAACTTCTTGGCTCGCGGTCCACCACCATACCAATATCACGCATCGGACGAAGATGGCGATACTGATCCAGACAATGACCGTGATGAACATTCCTCCCATCAAGCAGTCGCCCGTGGACCCGAGAAGTTCCATGATCCTGATATTGACGAGGTATCTCCGGATGAAGACGACAGGACTGCTCAAACTGCTTTAAATGCCCCACGTACGTACACTTCATCTAACGGGTTCGCTACTAATGAACTTCTCTATATCCAGCTCAGGACGGAGACATCATGGATGAGGACGACGGGTTTCCTCGTGAGTTCGCGCAAGAATCACGTACATACATTTATCTATCGTATCCTCTACTGACAAAACACTTTCAGAGCGATATGATGAGGGGGAGGGTGCTGACTTCGGGGATGCAATCCCTCGTTTTGATAACTCATACATAGGTAAGATTTACAGGTATCTATTGACAATACTGAAGTCTTCTTAGATCCCGTTCTGCTTGCCGAATTGGAGCAACAGTCCGGAGAAGACGTTGTGCGTGCCCATCATCAACGTAATGGATTCCCGCGTGCCCCTTCACCGGGACGACTTCGCGCGATTCGTGGTCAGCAGCAAGTCTCCGCCGGCATTGCCGTTCCCATGATCGAAGAAAACATTGGGAGTGGTGTAGCTGCAGGTCCCCAGCCTTCTCAGGTCGTAGCAACGGACGGCGAACTGGAAGGTCACCCGACCAAACTTCGGTCTTACCCATTTGGATTTCGCGCCGTCATCGAGCGGGCAAAGCTTATCGCTCAGTGCGATTGCGCAACGAAGAATCCATTTCCCCCTCGATCTACCTTCCTCGACATATCATCCACAGAAATTTTTAGCGAGGCTCTGCTCGGATGTGAGAATGTCCCTGCAGGTAAGTTTCTCTTTTCCCGGCTCGTGGTGACTGACTGAACTCCACAGGCTACTGGCCTAACTATCGTGGTCCACTCGGAGTCCTGGTACGCACCTCGTAAGCACCACCTCATCTTACTGACAAGATTCCAGCTATGGGAGGCCTTGACGACATGGCGATCGACCATCAAGTCTAAGGCACGTGAGGTAACGCCGCGATTCTACGACCTCGGGCCTGATTGCAACGCGGAGGACAACAAGTTGTTAGCTCAGAGGTTGATCAATGAAGCCGCGTTCCTCAGAAATGGCGTTGATGACGAGGTTCGTTAATTTATCATGGGATTCGCCTACTAACGTCCTATTCAGGGTTCTACGAATAACATGGCGCATCCGGCATTAGCTGCGCTGGTTACGGACTTCTTTTACTCATCGTCGTCGCTCAACTCGGTTTACCCGGAAGTTTTTTCGCGTGAGGCTCCTAAGGTTTCTGTGTGCCTTGCAGCAACTGCGGTGTGTATGTTCCTCTTACCGCCACAATTACTGATAAGTTTTTTGTAGCTTCGGGCTGCCCTGGATGAGTACACTCAAACCGGCACTCGACAAGACCGCCAGTTTGACTATGTGACCTACTCCAAGATTTTCGCCGGCTGCTTGGACATGCAACACCAAATCGATCAAGCACCAAAGCACGCTGCTAAAACGAAGGCATTACGAGTCGCTTGGGCGTCCGTTGGCGGGTACGTTGATGGCGCTCGCACATCGTTTCATTGCTTACTGATTCCGAAAGTAGAACAGTGCACCAATCACGCGGTGTGGTCGCGCACAGTAGCGAGTTTCGGGTGTTTTTAGACTAGTTCAATCGTGTGACGTGTGTCCACAGATCTGCTGTAATACTGCCAATCCCCATTTGTCGTTATGTTTATATACTATCCGGTTTCTGAACCTGCCGGTTGCTCGATATATCCTAAGTGCTGTGCAAAGTGTGTATTAGCATGTACAGAATTATAAATGCCTGTGTGCTACATGCTAAATTGTAATCAATCAAAACACCACTGCAATGTACACTCATGTATATGTCTGGCCCAGTCTGGGGGTCCCTTCATTAGTAGGTACCTTCTTGTAGGGTCTGTGATGCTCTGAAACTCTGTATGGGTCTGCACAGCCTAGGGTTAGTTTGCTGATGTAAGTTTTGCGCGAATGAGCATGGGATGTCGAGCAACTGTTGGCCGTCGTCGCTGTTAAAGATTCTGATTGACGTTCCGGTCGCAGTGGCGAGACGGCGGGCGTCTGGAGAGAACTGGACTGCAACCACCTTAGAACCATGCTGCAGTGGGCCCACGAGTCGTTTGCCTGTGGTAGTGCTCCAGATAAATGCGCGCTTGTCATTGTATCCACCCGTGGCAAATGTCGTCGAGTTGGAAGAAATATCAACCGACAAAACTGCACCTGTGTGACTTGGACTCGCGATGTCCAGAACTTTTGTATGAGTTTCCGCATTCCACACGCTGACATACGGATGTGAGTTGAACCCGCACACCAGCCATTTGCCATCCCTTGACAACGCGGTGGCAATGATAGCACACCCTGCTTGCATTGCTGAGCCAACCTGATGTCCGTCGTCAACTTGCCATCGACGAATCCCTTCATTACCACCGCTGAAGACCTGCTTGCTATCCGCAGTAAAGCAAGTTGAGTATACCGTATGTCCACTCTGGATTTCGATTACTTTCGAGCGATCTAACAGGTGTCGACAAACAGTTATCGCAGGCCGGGGGGGATCAGGGATCTATTTACCATTTTCTGAGGAACACATTGATCACGGAATTTCACAGATGCTGACGGTGCTGGCACGATAATGGGAGTACGGAGTCAAAGGGTAGCAATTACGTGTTCCTCGCAGTGTTGTAGCCTCGAGGCGTGCCATGAGGCTAGTACTAGTATGTACTCCCACAGACTGGACGCCGCATCCAAGAAGAATGAAACCATACAATTCCGTGGTCATCCTGTGTATAACAGGGGGTGCAGGATAATGACACTCTGACAATATTGGAGACACATGTCTGCGTCACTCTGCGACCACACTATTTCCACGACTTCAACCCAGACGTCCTTGGCAGAACCGATGTGGCTTTCAAGTCCTGTTACAACGATCTCGTGCTCAGCAACCACCCGTTTGCACCCTCCATGTCACCGACGACTAACCGCAGCGTCCAGGTGGAGACGTCCATCCGTAGCAATAGGTCTGCGTATAGCGACGCGGCCACATCGGGCCCAGCCTCGAAAGCTACGGCCGGAGACAAAGACTCCTCTTCCACGTTCGAACCGGACCACGACAAAGGATCGTTGTCCCAATCCGACGAGCTTGCACAAGCTTCCTCCTGGGCTGTGCCACGCAGATCGCGAGTATACGGATGGGCGAAAGCGAGCTTGGGTGGTTCCGCTACCGAGAGCCTGTCTGAAGTCCGAAATTCAACGTGACGGGACTGAGTACACACAACGCCGCCCTCGAATCTAGTCCATTTTGCCTTCGGATAAACGAAAGTCGTCCAACGATGGATTGTCGGACCTAAATTACACGGTGAACATGCATGGAAAAAGCAAACACGAAATGAATGAACCGCACCGAGATTGTCTGCTCGCTAGCACGACGACGGTAAGCTTGATATCTCGCTCGCTCGTAGTCTTTTGCGGTGGGCGATCTCCGCGCTCAGCTCTGTGTCTTTCCTTCCTTCCTCCTCTGAGGATTCACGATCGAGGTCGGGTGGATCGAGTGTGGGATGCGAGGCCGCGCAGGATGAGGACCAACACGCTGGGGAGAAACCGTCATCATGAAAAGACAGCGAGGTGCTTCTGGAAATGGCGATGAACTTTTGGTTGGACGATGGTCCAGCATACAAAGGAGGAGCGGCCGCGGTGGGGGCAGCTCGAGACGGATAATTTGTTTCGACCTCCGAGTCCGACTCGTCGCCATTATCCGATGCACTTCCCCAACCGACCTCGTCTACTTGACCGTAAAGGTCCCGGATCCAGGGATTGACGAAAACGAACTTGCGCGGCTCTGCCAACGAAAGCGTGTCCGATGTCCGAAATTCTATATGGCCGATCCCCGATACCCGAGCATCAAAACACTTTCCTTCACGGATCTCCGAGTCGGCATCAAGTTTCTCGACGAGCTTCCTGACCGGGAACAAGATGCATGGAAGGTATAGTCTCCGTCGGGAAAATCGCGCTATTGGCAGGCGGATGACTTGGATATAGACGAGCATCGCCTCTGTCTGAGACATCGAGCTTTTTAATTCCGAGATACGCCCATCCATTTCGGCATCTTCCATTGCAAGCAAAGTTTGGAGGGTTGGAGGATGAAAGGAAAGGGAGACCGGGAGACAGCTGTTGTACGATGAAGACTGTCCCGTCCAGCCAAGCACCGTTGCCTCGCCCGAATGAGCCATCAACTCCTCAAACCGTTGGCACAACGCTGCTTCTCCTGCTGCTCTACATTGACGCTCGAGAGTGATCATTTGCTTCATCGTATCAGCCGCGTCATCATAGCGTTCCAAAGCATGTACCGCGGCAGGCCTTCTTTCGTATCCCCAGGGATCCTGGGGATCTGCCTCGATTGCCTGAGTGGTTGAAACTCAGTGTTGTCACATACGAAGGATCGAAAAGCCATACGTCATCAGCATCTTTCAATGCATTCTCCCAGAACATTATTGTTGCCCAAACCGTGCTTCGTTTGACCAAGAGACGCGCAGGATTCAAAGGATTCAAAGACAATGCAGCAGTGTAGCGTGAAATTGCCTCTTCTACCTCTTCGACCGCATGGCTTCATCGCCAAAGCCTTCTGACATATTCATGATTGCTGAAGGTGCTGCTGGATTTCAGTACCAAGGCCATCAAGGTTGCATCCAAAAATCTTCGAATATTGTGGGTCAGGTTAAAAATGCAGTGAGAGTAAGAAGCTCACAAGCGAGATGACGACCAGTTCAGGACAATCTTGAGGGACAACAGGTTCCCCTGCGCGCCTGAGCCATTCCGCAGCCCGCTCATGACCTCCTTCCTCCAACGACATACTTGTGAGTATAATGCACATTCGGGCCTGAATACGATCGGACCTGTTCATCATTTCATGCTGGTCAAATCGTAGAATTTACATACCCGGACCGTGATATATTTAGTCTTGTCATTCATAACATCGATCAAGTCCTTGACTCGCGAGATGGCTTCATCGTGTCTTCCACACTGAAACAGAACGATAGCCTGTATGAAACGAAGTATTAATGCAAATAGCGACCAGAAGAGTAGGTACGTGCCTTGATAAGCAAAACAAAATTGCTTTCGGGCAAGGAACCATTAGTGAACACGAGGTCAAATACACGCATGGCTGCGTCGTGGTCGTCATTGGCTGCGCGGGCCATTGTGATTGCAATCTGACCGATTGTGGACCGCTGAACCTCGACAGACTTCGTGTGCGATAGTTAACGTGTGACGAAACAAAGACAATCGAAAGGCTACCTTTTTTGCATCATTTAGAGCCAAGGGATGTTGCTTCAGACGGGACCGTACGAGGGACCGGTGAGCGAGGCATTGCGAATAACGAGAAGTATCTTGAACATCTAGCATCTTCTCTGTCAGGACTTGTTCGGTGTGAGTCAAGTCGCCCTGAGTCCAAGACCTCGTCCTCGTCGTCGCGTTCGTCGTTGTGGCGTGATACTGCCGGCGCGGCGCGTCATCGTGTAATTCCTGTTTAGTAGAACTCCCTAGGAGTCTATTTGAACGAGTGAAACAAAAAGACTAGCGTGGGGTTAGTGAGGCAGAGGCGGGGAGAAGAAACGGATATATCACCTGATTCGTTCTTGTTGTTGTTTTCTTTGTTGCGTCATTGGTAGGCGTAGAGGGTGAGGCAGGAGGCAGGAGGCAGGAGGCAGAAGGTAGGAGCGGGAGAGGGAGAAGAGACGGGCATGACCACCTCGTCGTCGTGGCGTGATGCTGCCGGCACGGCGCGTCGTCGTGTCTTCCCTGTTTAATAGAACTCCCGATTAAATCTCGCCGATCCCGTGCTCAGCAGCGACCCGCTTGTACTCTCCGTGGGATTGTTGCTCCAGCAAAAGAGCATGGAATGGCTGTGATAGACGGACAACGAGTTGTAATGCCCGGGTATAGTCATCCATCGGGGCGACAGGTCCAGCATACAAGGGAGGAGTAGCCATGGTGGGGGCAGCTCGAGACTGAGAATTTGCTTCGGCCTCCGAGTCCGAACCAGACCACGAGTCTGACTCGTCGCCACTATCAGATGCGCTTCCCCAACCGACCTCGTCGAGTTGACCGCCGAGGTCGCGGATCCAGGGATAGGTGAAAACGAGCTTGCGCGGCTCTGCCATCGAAAGCGTGTCCGACGTCCGAGCTGGCTTTCAATACCAATGCCGTCAAAGTTCCATCCAAAAATCTTTCGAATACCGTGGGTCAGGTTGAAAATGAAGTGAGAGTAAGCAGCTTACAAGCGAGACGACGACCAGTTCAGGACAATCTTGAGGGACAACAGGTTCCCCTGCGCGCCTGAGCCACTCCGCAGCCTGCTCACGATCTCCTTCCTTCAACGACATACTTGTGGGTATGATGCACATTCGGGCCTGAATACGACCTGTTCATCATTTCACGTCGGTCAAATCATAGCATTTACATACCCGGACCGTGATATATATAGTCTTGTCACCATAGCATCGATCAAGTTTTCGACTCGCAAGATAGCTTCATCGTGTCTACCACTCTGAAACAGGACGATGGCTTGCATGAACCCACGTATTAGTAATGCAAACAGCGACGAGAACAGTAGGCACGTACCTTGATAAGCAAAATCAAATTGCTTTCGGGCAAGGAACCATTAGTGAACACGAGGTCAAATACACGCATGGCAGCGTCGTGGTCGTCATTGGCTGCGCGGGCTATTGTGATTGAAATCTGATCGATTGTGGACCGCTGAACCTCGACAGACTTCGTGTGCGATACTAGTTAATGCGTGACGAAACCAATGACAATATAAAGGCTACCTTTTTCGCATCATCTATATCCAAGTCGTGTTGCTTCAGACGGGACCGTACGAGGGAGCGGTGAGCGAGGTATTGCGAATGACGAGAAGGACTTGTTCGGTGCGAGTCAAGTCGCCCTGAGTCCAAGCTTCAAGTGTCTCTTCGGCTGATTTGCATGAGTGGAGATTCTGATACAAACAGATTAGAAGAGACGAAAATAAACATAGTTGAGTGCACTCACGACGCTGAGGGAACAGTGGGAGAGATGACACTTCAAGGTTCGTCAACGTTTAGCAACAGAAACACTTACATCTGCTGTAAGGTACGAGTCCGGAAGGACACCAAGAAGACTCCTCACGGTAACTTTCTGTAGTCTTTTTGCGCAGGGCGATTTGCGCGCTCAGCTCCGTGTCTTTTCTCCCTTCCTCCTCTGCGGATTCACGATCGAGGTCGCGTTGATAGAGTGTGGAATGCGAGGTCGCGTTCGATGCCTCGAACACGCGTAGGAAGAGGATCAACATACTCTGTGTGTTTGCGTATGCATGTCGGTGCCGTCAAGCCGTCGGGGTAGAGGAACGGGGTGAGCGGGGACAGCAGGGAATGGTAAGAGTAATCTTCGGGGGAGAGTTTGCGAGGACGTTGTTGGAAGGTTTTGGTGCGTTCCGGTGCCCACACGGAGGGGCGGCATTGAGACTGGAGAGTATTACGAAGGGGCGAAACGAGGAGCGCATTGAATGGATCCTGTGGCCTTGATGGGTGAGGCGGTTAAAGGGTACGGGTAGCCGGTGCGAGGCTGGCGACGCGGGACGGGATAATGATACCGTGGGAACCGCTCACATCTCAGACGTATGTAGTACTCACTGGCACGCGCAATCGCCAGTGAAACGAGAGAGAACTCTTGTGTATCTACCCTCTGATTCGCGATTCATCTGGACGGCGTACCGTGTCCTATTATAACCCCCTTCGTCCCGAAACCCGATCTGAGGTGTTTCCCAACACTATTGCGCAGTGCTGATCGCTGACCGTGAGTGCCATTACGAAGTGATGATTTGTTCCGCACTCGGTGGGAACGAGAAACGATCAAGCGATCATCTACATCTATTGCAACTTAGACGATAGAATATCTACGACGGTAAAGGCTACATTCGGGACTACCCGCGACGAGCACACTAAGAACGTATGGTAAGGCTACAGTTTGGGAATTTGCGGTGAATCGATAACCGGCGGGTGTATATAGTCTGGGTGGGTAAGGGAGCGGAAAGCGGGAATAATGGACAATGAAAGCAGGAAACTAATCAGAGGGAATACACGCGCAAGATACAAGCAAGCGCTATGCACACAAAAAGATAGTGAAAGAGCAGGGAGGAAATCGAGAGCTTGTAGCAAGCGATTGGAGGTATTGCTATATTGATACAGCGAGAAAGATATAGAAAAAACATGACACACATTTCTTGTGGGTTGACGTAGAGGGTATCGGGTGGTATATCATGTTGGTCGACAGAGCAAAAGTTCACTTTGGAGGGGGTCAAGGTCAATCAGAACTCGTCCATACCAACGAAAGCGCTCTCACACAGCATGTCGTCGAATCCCGGGATATGGATCGGCTCTGAAGAAACGTCCAGGCCAGCAATAGCGACAGCCGGTACGCCGAGGTGTTGCGTCGCCAGGGCGAGTCCTGGACTTCACCATGCGCAACCTTAGCTTCGGGAACTTGACATGAAGAAGCTATTCCTTGCCACAGATCAAACGTTGCCCCAGTCGGAACGTGCTGTGGCCGCGGAGCGATGACGGGCCGACTGAGGTCTGAGCGCGCGGCAGAACCGCTGTAGATCGAGGAAGGGCTGGAGTTAGTCAACTCCGCTGACGCGTTCGTCCACGAGGCCGCACTGCCCGCGAGATCATTCTCGCAGAGATCCAAATTCCAATCGAGTGGCTGTGATGCAATCCAGGGTTAAGTCTTGAGGTGAAATATTGCGATCTATTAGAGCGAGATCAAACGTGGCAGGCAAGCCTGCAGCTGTGTGTGGCGCAAGGTTCGTGAAGAAGTCGTTGAAGGACTGTGGGATTGATTAAGCGTCAATAGTAAAAAAAAACGAGCGAGCGAGCACGAACCATGGGAGCCGGTTCCACGGATCCTGCCGGGAAACCAAAGGTGAAGTCCAAGAACGTGTGTTCGAATAGACCCGTGTTGACGGCAGGGAGAGGAGATTCATCACGCTGAAGCGAAGGCTGGGGCTGACAGTAAAAGTCCTGCGCCGGAACGGATGGGTACATTGGAATATCATCCACACCCCATGAGGTTCGTCCGAAGTAAGGCAGTGCACTCGAGGGGCGGCACTGCCCAATGATCAAACGGGCGCTCCGAGAGATGTTGTTCACCGGAGAGGCTGAGCGTGAGACAGGAACGAAGAAGGGTATAGAAGGCAGTGCAATCGGATGGAAGCGTGAGTCGGGAAGAGGGTCGGAGGAGGGTCGACGAGGCGGATTAAATGGAGGGTGTTGCTGCTGGGGGACAGCGAAAGTGACAGCCGCATGCTTCTCGTCTAGCCTGCGAATAGCAGCAGCGAGCTCGTCACCCTTCATCCCGTCAAGTAACAGCTGAGCGACTTCCTCGCAACGCCTCTCATCCTCGGGGGTCGGGAGAGCCTTGTCCTTCTTCTTAGCCTTGTTGTTGTTGTATATAGGTCAGAAACGATAGCCTGATTACTTCGTCGCATGTGCTTCCTTTTCCTGCTTCGCCTTGATCTCCCAGATGGGCTTTTCCTCCAGAGGGAGAGCGCGCCAATAGTTGTCGATGATCTTGGAGAGTGAGCCGTGGTTGATCTCGATCGATCCAGGGACATGCTTCTGCCGGACGAAGTCAGCCCGGAAGAGCATGAACACATTGGGGGGTCTGGGAATGTAGCCAAGCGACCTGCGCTTGCCAGGAGGAGCACGTCTCTTCGAGAAGGGGTTTGTGGGTTGTTCGGATGGCGGGAAAAGCTGTTCGTCGGGGGAGAGAGGGATGTCCTCGGGAGTGTCGAGGACTAGATCATCGGACTCCCTGTAGGTGACGGGTGTGACGTTGGGTGCGAAAGTGACAGAACGCGGTGATGGGGAAGCTCCGTAGATGCCTGGTTTAATGAAGTCGGCTATAAGAAATCAGACTCATTGCTGGGTAATACAATGGGATTACTCACATGCTGGACTTGCGAAAGCGGACGGACGACGGCCGATAGAATAACGACCATGAATTCGTGACGGAGGCATGACTGATGTGACTAGAAGTGGGCAAAGAACAAAAGGCTGGAGAGGGTAGAAGGGATGATGTACGACTCCGACCACCAGCCAAAGGTGCACGCGTGCAAAGAGGCGCTGGAGCATCTAGAGGGGCTGCACAAGGTGATCGTATTGTACCTCTTGCTGTCATTTTGCAACGCGATGGCATTTTAAGACGCGGACGTGACGTATACACTACAAGCTCGTGTGGAGCGTGCGCTAGAGTGGTGTCTCCGGCAGGTGTCTTCGCGTGCGCAGGGACACGAGAGGAGGGTGTTGGAGGGTGTTGCGGATGCTCTGACGCGGTCGGGGAAGGCAAGCTGGATTATCGGCATCGACGGAGGGCTGGGAGAGATTGCGTGGCGGGGGTGGCGGCTGCGAAGACGGTCGCGGACAGCGCGAGGCAGTTGGTTGAGGCGTTCGACGCGAACGTTTTATCTTTGTTGGCAAGCGTGGATAAAGCTGTTGCTCATGTTGCTCAGTGGGTTTATTTCTGTACGCACGTCGACTTGACAAAAACCTACTCGGCGCTCCTCGCGAGTCTTTACAAGACGCTGTTCAACATTGGCATGCGTCGACAAGCAGGGCAGGAGGAACCAAACGTCAAGGCTGTCCTGACGAAACGAGAGCGCACGGATGTCACTCAAGACGCGAGTCGGTTGACGCGCTGGCGGAGTGGGAGCGAAAACGGGAGGTGTTGGACGTGTTGGAGATGCGGGTGGAAGAGGCGGTGTTTATTCTAAGGGATCTTGATTTCAGTGGTAGTACGGATGATGCGTGAATGTGTAGAACACTGGCAATATAGGTGTTTGACAGCCTCATGATGCCATGCGATGGCAGCGTGTACGAGGGCCTACGGCGGGAGAGGGAGGGGGAGCGAGGCGTGCAACTTGAAGGTCATGGTCGCCGTCTTGGTCGTCGCGTGGCGCACGATCTTAATGCCTTGAGGGTGCACTGGCAGCGTGGATAGCTTCGCGCCCGCCTTTATAATATCCGCCCGGCTTCACGTTGACTCCGTATGTATCATATTTCGCCGTGCTGTAGTACGTACAAATACAAGCTAGAAAGAGTCGGTAACTAGCCTTCAAGAAAGAAAGAAATAACGAAAGAGACCGCTGCCGCACGTTGAGCAAAAAAGAAAAATGATGAACGGTTCACGTCTGCCTCGTCTTCTTTGAGGTACCGGCTTCCTCTCCACCACGGACACGTTTTGTAGCGCGGAACGATTTCGTAAACCAGGAATCGTATCGCGCGAAACTCGTCCCCTTGATGCCCATATATATTTCTTCGTCGAACGAGTGCAATGGGACAGGGAGGGCGGTTTGGTGAAGACGCAGGGGCTCGAGGTCGAGAGGAGTCTCCTCGTCGCGTGTGATTGATTCACAGAACGCAACGAGGGAGGCCTTCACTTCCTTCAGGCCCCGCAGAAGCATTGCTTCCACGGCATCCCGACCAGCGCTTCCTGGTGACGTCTAGAAAACGTCACGCGGTAAGAACATGTACGTAGTTCACGTTAGAAACTTACGCAAGAGATGTAATTGTTGCCGGGCTCTGCGTCGATATCCAAATGCCGGGCACCTGGAGCCCGAACCCATACATGGTAAGTTACCTTCTTTACCGAACACCATGTATGTCCGCCAACTTCAAGAGGTTCCGGGGACGAGTCGTGGAGTCCCCGGAAAGGGGGACGGTTGCCGTAGTTGCTTGAACTCACGAAAGAAACGTAATCGAGATAGTTACGAGAAAGAGATTTCCACGCGGTACTCTTCGGCGTCGGACTCTTGAACCCAGGGGTTTCTTCAATATCGATGATAATCGCCATACAGACGGATTGATAAGATTTGGCGACAGTGCGGACTGCATCGCGCGCAGAGTCGAAGGTTTGGGAAAATGCGACTTCACAGATGACCGGATAGATCGGCTCCGATGAGTCGTTCTTAGCAACGAACTCGAGAAAGGCGTCGGGGATTATGGTATCTTCATCAGCCCTCAATGCTTGCGCATGGCGGATGTGAGAATGAACGAGGTTTTTTGGAAACGGGAGGGAAGTTCCCTCGCTCGTCAATATGTTGTCCACCGCTTGAACCGGGTTTTCGTGAACTTGGCAGGGCCATTTGGCCATGAGAGCACCGAGCTTGCCGAAATAACAAAAGCTGTCCCATTCAAGCGTAAGTCATAGAAGATGGCAGGACACTTACCGTGGCCGTCCTAGTAACTTTGGGTATCGCGAGACGATCTGCAGGATGAGAGCAAATTGCTCAGAAGAAACGGATGATAACCTCTATAAGATGAGATCAATTTGTCAATAAGAACAAATTGTCGTCGATGACCATCCTATCACCTACCATGGCGTCCATCCCCTCCTCGCGTCCCTTCCGTAGATTTATTACGTGTTCGGCCGTACCTTCACACGAATCTAGAGAAAATGGTTATAGACCGTGGTGAACGTATAAAGAACTTACCGAGTTCGTCGACGGACAACGTATCGACTAAGCTTGTGAGGATATGCACCGAACCTAGTACCTCCCGCGTCACCTCGACATCAGGGGTTACGCTGCGGGGAGATGCTGTGGAATGAAGGGGGGCGGAATTCTTCCTCACTACTGCTGGAGATATCTGTCTCGCAGAATAGGTGCGTAGTTTCAATGGCATAGGGGAAGGCGAGCGACCGCGGCATTCGACTGTGATTGCTGGAGCCATTCGAACCGTCCGGATACTGGTGGAATAACCGCCATGGGTGGCGACAGACGACATTCTGTGGGTCGTACCAGTTACGCTTGTCGTGGCTTCGAGGGGAGCCTCTGGCTGCGGAGTTTGGGGGGAGGGGATCAGATGAAGTGCGATATCTTCTTACCTGGTGCGTTTCCGGCTCATCCCTGCGACGGCCCTTGCCGAATAGAAGGCTTGGGAAGTTAAGACACATGTTATTATAGGAACCTCTGATCCAACGGCTGACCTATAAAAATGAAACAATCAATCTGCCGATGGATCTTGTGATGTGACAGCTGGGAAATATGGGCCTGATAAGACTAAATGTCACCAACCTGTACTTACCTGTGCTGGTGTGATCACGGATGCCACTGCGGCGCTATACTTAGCGCTTCGAAGTTAGTGGTTCAACCCCACTCAAACTCTATCTTCAACTGTTGGATCAGAATTGTCAGATGCCGGGCGTGAACTCCAATCACAACAAGATAAGTTCCTCACCGAATCGACGGCAGATACAGGGTAGAATTTAGAGTGTCTTGGGTCGGGTTCATTTGCTATTTGGTCTGAGAAATGGTCGAACCTAAATTATAAGTTGTTCAAATTTGTATCTTTAATTCCAGCAACTATTTACAAAGCATCAAAATTTTATCAGTCAACCGACGAAACTATGCAATCAAACTGGAACTCACCAATGGGACGTCTTCGTCTATAGAGCGGGAGTCACGTATTTTGAAGCAACTCTGCGAGGACGCACCAGTTGGGATTCCTCGTGTTCAGAGTCCGAGTCCGACTTCCATGTTCTGATCCTCGATCCGTCTTTGCAAGATCTCATCAAGGATAGAATGAAGTTCAGTGCCAATATTACCGTCCAGCAGGTTAGTCACGGCTATTTACACATGATTTTTGGCTTAATTTGACACCGAAATTGTACTTACTTTACGCCTTCAGTATATCAACTCTCGTGATCCATGGCGACATACACCACAGAATATCCTCGCTGGCATCAACGACCCCCTAACCATCTTCCTCGTCGACTTTGGCCTCTCCAAACCCTACCGTCAACTTGCAACGGTCGAACACCTACCTATGCGTCGCAAGCGTGGCCTCAATGGAACACCGGCGTTTGCTTCCATCAATAGCCACTTGGGAGAAGAATTAGGTCGACGAAATGACCTCGAGTCACTGGTATACGTCCTCATGTATATTCTCTCGGGATCCCTTCCTTGGCTTCAAGCCAAGCACTGAAAAACTACACTGTCAGCGGTACTCGAGCGCAAGCAGACAACGGTTATCGAGCAGCTGTGCGACGAATATGGGTTTCCACAATTATCACGCATCCTCCTTTACACACTCATGCTTTCTTTTACAGAATCACCCGACTACGATATTATCTACGTTCTCTGCTTCGTGCCAGCGTTCCCCGACCTCCTGATGACAGCATATCTACGCAGACTCGGTTTTCTGTCGAGGAAGACCTTCGCTATGATGTCGTGCTGAAGGAAGTCTTACCTAGCCGACATATGGTTCTCACACCAGGCTCTCGAGCCTGCATTCCGCAATGAAAACGTGTATCCAAATACTTTGGTGACCATATGCTGTGAGTATATATCATTGCTTTGTTGATGTTGCCGGTTGACATTCACATAGGTGTAGCATCCTATATATTCTTTATTTTATTTTATTTTACTCCTTCTGTGTTTGCTACATCAAGCTCGTCGGCGGCCGCTTTTAGCATCAGACTAGCCTGCATCGTCGTCATTCGTAGCTACATCTCGATTGAATTCCATGTCTTTGTTGGTACCGTCGTTGGGCTTTGAACGTACCACACATATGGAACGATCCGAACGAAGTGTCGGTAACTCAATACCGTTTCGTTGTTCATCGCGGAAACCTTTGATTCGGAACAGCAATCGTTCCGTGCGGTCGCTGCGGTGCAAGTGGGGAAAATTAAGCACTGACAACGACTCACTTTTCTGGGGATACAGTAACTCAACTTCCTTTTTTCGCTTTACCCTAGTTCCAGGACATTTAGGCCTCAAATGAAGAGTAAGCAATCGTTAAGTTGCCGCCCAAGTAGCATTGGGTCGAAAGTCAGCTGCAGCTACGTAAGTCGCGCCAAGCCGCTAACTCGGCTACTGGAGCCCTGCTGTCCGTATTTGGTTTTACGAAACGAGCCGTCCCGCTGTCGAGATACTCCATCCAGTCTCTTCGTTCTCAAGACCAAAGTATGTCGGTTGTGTAACTGTATCATCCGACGTCTCGCCTCTGTAGTTAGCTTCTTGGTTTGACAGTAACTTAACTACATACAACTTCTACCGTACACGACTGATTTCCCAACGACTGGCAATAATTTCTAAGTGTCACAATTCGCATGGAGCGGAGTCGGGGACTCGGCGTGGCAGCGCCGCTACCATTACATATCATGGAATTAAAATGCCTGGACGAATCGTGCTGTACAAGGGGATTCGGACTAATTTGTACGGATACACCGCTCTTGACGGGACTCCTTTTCCGAGTTCGTTACCTGAAGGCCTGAAAGTTCATCCACAGCAGGTTCCAGACCTCCCCTGAACAGCGTGGTCGAGGTCGACGTTAACCACGAGGCAGAACTCGTCCCACGGAGCCAGGACTTTACGGACAGTCGAAGAAAGGGAATGATGATGAACGTAAGTTGCCTTCAATGAGTAGACTCGGACGAGGATGCTCCCGGGCCGCTGTCCCGGATGGGCCAAGGGTTTCATTATCTAAACGTTTTCTTTTGGCAGCTCGTCGGAGCTTCGTATACGACACACTGCATTGAGGACGTGTTAAGAGGTTTCGACGAGGAGTTAAGTATTCACCACACATTCGAGCGAACTTATCTACGCGAGGAGGATGAGCGCACGAAAATTGAAATCTGCAGACGGCACAGCCGCTAATGGAGTGACCCCTGATAAACAAGGTAATAAACAAGTGTAATATGTTCAGGCCTATGATAATGTTACACACAGGGCTATCGCGAATCTGACAGGGAGTCGGGGACTGACGCCCTCAGGTGCCGCTACGATCTTACAGCGTACCTCATAGCATCACCTAGTTTGTCCATGCAATTCAAGTAACTGACATTTAGGATGCGTACTCTGACGAGCATAGGCCTCCGACATTCGATTTATGTTTGCTCTTCGCGCCACGTCATGTCGTCGGCGACGTTGTTACTTAAAGGGGCAGAACCCGGACGGCAGGTCCTCCCCGCAGTGATAGCCTGGCGGTCTGATTGCTACAAACACAAGTTCACGCGACAGGGATAAGCACAAACGGAAATGGATCGCGCGAAATGATGGACTGACAGTAAGTAGAAATCAAGGAGTGGGATACCCTTCCGGAATCTCCGTCCCGGCTAATCCGATTTCACTTTTGGCATCTCTGTTGATTTCTTCCTGATAAGTTCGTTTGGCTGTCGCGTGCCCACGAGATCAAGTTTCCAAGATAGACGTCCGGTCACGGTCAATGTCGCCGTAGATGTACTTGATGTTGGCATTATCGAGAAGAGAGATGGAGGCAGTTCTTCGGTTCGTGACAGAATCTTTGCGGAGCAGAGAACTTGAATTGCTCGGGTCCGTCTCCATGGCAGTGGGTGATGACCATGCGCGCAACGCCTCCGCCAGGTCGCCTTCCTCCGTCCCTGCTGCCAACCAGTCCAAAGCATATTTTCGTCATCCTCGTCCTCTGGGAAGTACATCAAGCGTGCGATGCTTTTTGTAATCTAACGTTTTGGTTTGCTTGATACGACCAGCGTAACCACGACCAGAGTCATTGTCTAGCTCTGAGGTGCTGTCATTGCGTCGGAATCACATCGAGACACAGATTTCAACGCGCGCGTTTGTGGAAAGTTCGTGGAGGGGTCGGAAGAGTTGCGACAGAAGCTTAACTTTGAGTGGATGCGAGAGTTCTGAATCGTCTAGGCAGTACGGCGGATTGGAAGAGTCGAGAATCTGGTTCATCAACATGGTCTGGTAAGAAAAGAAGGAGAACAAGAAATGAGATGAAGAGAACGTTGCGGTGGTTGCGACGAGCTGCGATGGTGGGAACACCTCGCAGGTGCGTGTACGCGAAAGTAGGAATCCCCGCGCTCAGGGGGTAAGATCTGAGCCGGAATGGGAAACGGAGGCAGTGCCACTCGTGGGACTTTGCCAGGCGTGAGATCGCGTGAGATCTCACTACGCTACCCACTGCAACTGGCCGCATTCGACATAAACCTACTGGCTACTGCTGCAGAAACCCCGTTACTCAGAACTTGCCCACTGTTCAATTCCCATTCATGAATAAAGACAACCAATCTTCTAGCCCGCCCTTTCTCTTCCAACCACCACCTCAAGGACAAAAGATACTGCGCGACTCGGAATCGCATCCATCACCTATCAATGATTGCGAACATTTCTTTGTAACAGGTGGGTACCAATCCCGTCCTCTTCCTACGCCTGGTCGAGGCATCGAACGCGACCTCGCATTCTACACTCTATCCACCCGACCTCGATCGTGAATCCGCAGAGGAGGAAGGGAGGAAAGACACGGAGCTGAGCGCGCAAATCGCCCTGCGCAAAAAGACTATAGAAAGTTACCGTGAGGAGTCTTCTTGGTGTCCTTCCGGACTCGTACCTTACAGCAGATGTAAGTGTTTCTGTTGCCAAACTTTGACGAATCTTAAAGTGTGATCTTTCCTACTGTTTCCTCAGCGTCGTGAGTGCGCTCAACTATGTTTATTTTCGTCACTGCTGATCTTTTTGTATCAGAATTTCCACTCATGCAAATCAGCCGAAGAGACACTTGAAGCTTGGACTCAGGGCGACTTGACTCGCACCGAACAAGTCCTTCTCGTCATTCGCAATACCTCGCTCACCGCTCCCTCGTACGGTCCCGTCTGAAGCAACACGACTTGGATATAGATGATGCGAAAAAGGTAGCCTTTCGATTGTCATTGGTTTCGTCACGCATTAACTAGTATCGCACACGAAGTCTGTCGAGGTTCAGCGGTCC
>JBBPOR010000143.1:0-34251 GCA_038091555.1 Leccinum sublutescens | reverse complement strand
CTTCCACTAAGTACCGCAGCCGACGTATCGCATTACAACTTGCCTTTGCTCGAGAGTGGACCCCGCTACGGTCCGAATTCAAACTTTCCTATAAAAGATGACTCCCGTCCAGCCATCCAAACGAACCTCCCCAATGGATCTAAAGTTCCTGTAAGTGAACCCGAAACAGTATCATATCAATAAAGCATGAGGACGTACCTGGTCGATCCTACTGATCTGCGCTTTCAACTCTGTGAGGACGAACAGAAAGACGACGTCGAACGTCGAACGTCAGGCGATAATACACTCCTCCGTTAGGTGCTCGTTTATTCTGTTATCGCCGCCAGTACTCCCGGGAATCTCTCTGAGATTCATCCATGCAAAAGATGGAAGGACCCTCATACCTTGACACCATGAACGACTGGAATCTCCCCAGGGTCGAGGATGCAGTAGAAGACCCACAGTGAAAGTAGTACTGACATCGAACGCCAATACCAACTTGCGAGACAGGTCCGCATACGGTCGTGAAAACATGTGTGAAAAACGATTGAGTGTGTTCGGGGGACGGGTCAGCAAGGCGAAAGTTATGCCAAGCTTATGATTCGCTGGGCATGCGCCACCATGTAAGACTCGGATAATCAAATAGTCGTCGAACGCCCGCTAACCCTGATACGACTGAACACAGAGCTCTGGAGGCTGGATAGCAGATAAAGACAGGAGGAGATACCTGGAAAAGCTCAGTCCATGGGTCCACCACAGCAGCATGCGATGTCGATGGGGTTTGGCGCAACATAAGGAAAACCTTACTGGGACCGATCAGCCCGGGCATGACCGAGCTTAGCCAGCCATTCACAAACATGCTGCATGCACATGCGAGTCACTGCTCAGGACGTAATTCTTAATAAATTCCGCCACCATCGCCGGTCACCGTTACGACTAGTCCTCGCACAGCGTCCATCAGAATTGAGAGCCAGGAGCACAAAAGAAAGAGGGAGGAGCAGGCACGATTAGAACAGGAGAATCAAGACACCGCCAGAGTTCCGCCTTCGGGTTATTATGTGTGTGTTTCCTTCTTTTATGACAATCCGCCCTTGTCCCTAAATGCACTCCGCTTCGTTAGTATTCAAAAGATGCCAATGGGCAACCCGCCTATTACTATCATCCCATGCATCAACAACCCCATAAAGTTCCTCATGCTCCTCATACTGTACCCCTGCTCGGGGCCACTAACAAGTCATTCAGGTAGTGACTGAGTGAAGCTGAGAGCCCTGTGCCTCCCTCGCATTCAGACCTTGACGTCGTCACGGTGGTATTGTAATCTCCGTCCTTGACGATGAGCACAACACAGCAGGGCCCGCAAGGTCGGGTATGTCCGTAGGTTCATTTTGATGGAAGTACTACTTTACAGCCCGTTGCAGAACGTTGGAGCGGTCCGAAAAATTTCGATTTACAAGTGGACTCTGAATGCACGTCTCCGACTGATATCCCAATCTACATCAGTCCCCTGGCTATCGTTGCTCGCTTTCTGCCCAGTACATCCATCATTCTAGCAGCATACCGTTATGCCGGACAAGAACCTTGCAGAATCCACGTCATCAGCCTCGTCCTTGGCTGACGTTGGGCTGACGCGACAAACCACATGCCGAGATTGTGCCGAGAGCTTCCCAGATCAAAACTCCGAACGTCTTTAATTTTGGAGGCGCTCCAACGTTCTGCAACGGGCTGTAATGCACCGGGAACTTTATAGGGAGATTTAGAAGTCCGAGGGCCACGGAGCGCTGCGGAGGAGTTCGTAGTAGGGACCGACTGAGTTTTGATTTCGATTGTAGATTAACGAATCGTTCGAGTAAATTATAGGGATTATATATACTGCATGCATGTTATGGCGACCGGCACCTACAAGCCCAGAGACGGGACTGTACCAGGCTATTACTACCAGCCCAGCCCATGGACTACAAGCGAATATAGGCACAATGCATCGAATCGTGGTTGTCGAGTATGGTCTGCTATCTCTTCATTCTTCTTCAGGAACGGCGGATATCCCACATTCACATTTATTCTACAACAAAGGTAAGTAAACGTTCAGGTCACCCTGAGCAATGGGCGTACCAATATTGAATTATCATGTAGTACATTCAGCTGGTTGTCGAGACATGCAATGGCATAATTATTGTTGATCGAGAGCTTAAACTTAAAATTGATACGCGGTCAGCGAGAGTTGTGTAGGTTTTTGAAGATAATCATACATTGGGCTTATCGTAAATCTCCTTGATCGAAGTGATACATGCCTTGATCACTCCGATATCCTCATCTTGCAGGAAGAACGGTGCAGCAGGATTTCGCCTCGTAATATTCATGACGAGGTTTTGGAGACCAATGAGGCTCCTGAAGCGATTGGAATTATATTAGCATTACATTCGTGGCAGTCATTCGAGCTGACGCACTGTTGGAAAGAGACCAATGGTTTTTTCATGTCTTTGGGTAGCTTACATTGCGCTGCACATTGAACTATCCCTTGAAGCAGCCATCCAGAACCCTCCAACACATGACCGATTGCATGGTGCGTGCCGCTCCCGCCCATCCTCTGTAAGTCGCTCAGAATGGCGCTAAGGGTCGATAATGGTGCACTGACCTCGATGTGCTGAGCAATGTGCAGGACGGTTGTGATCAATTTTCGGAGCGCAGTGTTAGATATAATGTCCGCAATCGGAATGACCTGCCTCAGCCCAGAGACCATCGTCTGGAGGGTGTTTCGGCGACCATTAGGATGGCAGCCCGAAGAAGCGCCCAAAGCCATATATGGATATCCAGAGTCAGAAGAAAAACCGCTTGCTGTATTTGTCGAGTCCGAAACTGCAGACAGAGAGTTTATGGATAGGGGCCTACGCAGAGGACGGAACGGGCGATTATCGAGGGTTTTTCTTGCGATAGCTGCATGACGAGTCCCGATAACTAACTTGATGACCTTCTTGAAATCTGCTACAAGGGATCGGAGTAATGTCTCTGCCGCGGTGGTATTTTGAAATGGCAAATGGTGGTCGACCATTTCCTCCTGAATTCGAAGTGGCCTGAGCGTCGGGCGGGGTGGTTTAAAGTCTAAGCGATTAATGATCTCCCAAGCTGACTCCGAGGTCCCATAAAAGCGACAGGTGCGTGAACCGAGGGATATCATGTCCTGCCAGAAATCGGACACCAGCTGCTTTTCCCTCCTTTCGCCAACCGATACGTCATCCTCGACCTCGTCCCACATTGTAGTGACGAGGACAACATTCTTCATGTTGTTGGCGCCGCACAAATCCTTGAATACGGCTAGATTTCTCAGAGGCATTCCTGCCATTCTGACATCTGAGATAGGATGAAGATAAAGAATACCAGAAAGCTTAATCTTGTCCTCGTAACTGTTAGTGTGGAGTCAGATCCAATTGACCTCGCTTGGAAATATACTATCATACGGTCGACTTACGTTTTCTTCATCCAAACGGCTATGATCCTTAGAATCTGGGCGTCAGAAAGGTGTGTGCCATCGATTCCGGGGGTATCGACCAAGACAATATCCAGATGACCATTGGGATGTCGACATCGAACAGGCTGTACCGACAATGTCTTGGGTCTCAAGCCATCGCGTACTTCAACTTCCGACCTTCCAGCTACTTTATTGACGAACTATGAATTTGTGGGTCTCCCTAAAGCGTAGAGTTTATTTTCGAGTAACTCACCGAACTCTTCCCCACTCCCCCTAACCCCATAACACTAGCAGAATAAATCATAAGTAAAGTAACGTCGAAGCATGGAAACACGTACGCGATTACTATGTCATTTTGGTTGATTAAACCCCCAGCGTCTATTTCCTCTTGAATTTTCAGTTGCCTGAGCGTCGGGCGGGGTGGTTTAAGGTCTAAGCGATCGATGATCTCCCAAGCTGACTCCGAGGTTCTGTGAAAACGACAGGTGCGCGAACCGAGGGACATCATATCCTGCCAGAAGTCGGATATCAGCTGCTTTTCCCTCGTTTCGCCAACCGAAACGTCTTCAACCTTGTCCCACATTGTAGTGACAAGGAGAACATTCTTCATGTTTTCGGCGCCACACAAGTCCTTGAATACGGCTAAATTTCTCCTGGGCGTTCCTGCCATTGTGTCGTCCGTGATACGGTGAAGATAAAGAAGACCAGAGAGCTTGAGCTTGTTCTCGTAGCTGTGAGTGTGGAGTCAGATCAAATCTCGCTCGTAACTCTAGGAACCACTCACGTCTTCTTCATCCAGTTGGCTATGATCCTTAGAATCTGGGAGTCAGAAAGGTGTGTGTCGTCGAATCCAGGTGTGTCGACCAAGATGATATCCCGATGACCGTCAGGATGTCGACACCGAACAGGCTGTACTATCTGTGTCTTGGATCGCAAGCTGTTGCCTATCTCGGCTTCCCTCCTTCCAGCCACGTCGTTCACGAACTGTGAAACTATCAGTCTCATTGAAGGGTAGGATACCTCTTAAACTGACTCACTGAACTTTTGCCCACTCCCGTGGGTCCCATGACACTGATGGCATGGATTGTAAACAAAATAGGGCGTAAATTTGGAAACACGTACGCGATTACAATGTCATTCTGGTTGATGGAGCCAGCATAATAGCCGTTTTCCGACAGAGGAGAGCGGCTCCGGCCAAAATTCATGTCCTGGTTTCTTAGAAGTTTGAAGAGAAGGTGCGTCGATAACTCGAGTGTAGGGCTCGGGAGCGTCGGGGGTTGAATCACCTTGCGTCAGCAACGTCATGTGCAAAACGTCCATAGTTTACGTAATTTAGATACATACATAGTAGTACTATGAACTGCAAACAAACCACACAACCGTGCACCTCGACGGCTGTATCAAGTCCCGTCATGTTAAATGCCGCACCACAACCGTCCTGTGCGATCGATGACCCCCGGGAAATTCAGGTACTTTTTGCACATTCCAAGACAGTCCAGAAATCATTGACAACCAAACGACAAGCGTGCAGCCTCCAATCTCGTGTATGTGTTTCCCTGGTCCGTGTCAATGATCTGGCAATATTGATTCCTATTAGTGCCGGGTGCACACCCCCATCAGACCTCACAAAAAAACTCATCAAAATAAATAATCGATGTGTCGCTGGAGGAGCTTTTGGCGATGTATACAAATGTCGGTACAATGGTGATTCAAGACCACAGGAGGTATAAACATTGTTTATAACTCACACTACCTAATTTTGACTCCAATATTTCCATCAGGTTGCGGTCAAGGCGTTGCGATTCAGGTTAGACGAAAATCCGGGTGGTAATCTAGATGAGGTATTAACCCTTCTCCTTGCGATCACGAGTATGATTTAAATTGCCTTCTAGATGCTCCGGAGAGAGCTTGGAATCTGGAAGAGGTTAGATCATAACAACGTCGTCCCATTCCTTGGTATTGCATATGACTTTGGCATGTGTGGTACGATGTCGTTGGTATCATTGTGGATGCCCAACGAATGTCTCCACAAATTCTTGGCAAGACATGGTGACAAGCTTTCCATGTCACACAGACTCCAGATTGTACGTCGAATGATGTGTATTGTTGACATATTCTCTAATTCCGTGCTACGTGAAAGCTGCTCGACGTTGCCAAGGGGTTGTCTTACTGTGGGTTGCTGTGTCATACTCTAGAGTTAGTAATGACACGCGATATAGTGCATTCTTTTCCGATTGTTCATGGTGACCTGAACCCTGTGCGTGGGATTGAATTTACTATCAGTATTCAACCTTCCGGTCTAAATGTAAGACAGAATAACATACTCATCGATGCAGATTACACTGCGCGTTTAGCCGATTTTGGATATGCATCCTTGCTGGGAAATATCCCTGAAGCATTGAGATACCTTCAGAGATCCAGCACACGGCCGGGAGCCTTACGCTGGGTCGCCCCTGAGCAACTTGATCCCGAAGGGACATTCCATCTATCAACAGAGTGTGATATTTATTCATTCGGGTGTATTGCTCTGCAAGTATGTCTCACAAATATGAATGATCGAAACATTCTAACCTTTTTAGGTGTTATCTGGAATGCACCCATGGTCGGAAGTTTGTGTAGAAGTAGCTGTCGTCGGTCTCTTGATGAACGGGCGGAATCCAGGTAGACCAGAATCCCTAAAGACGGATGACTCCCTCTGGGACTTCATTCAACATTGCTGGTCATCGCGAAAGGACAGACCTGCAGCAGACGAGCTAATTGATTCCATAGAACAATTCATAAAAGGCCACCCGTCATCTGCAGCTCTTCGCGACTTGTTTGGTTCATCGACTGATACATCGGTCCTCGACAAATCTGCCCTGGAGAACTCAGGGAGTAATTCCGCTGCAGCGTTCCCGTTCTTCCTTCTTTCCTGGAAGACACTCTCGGGAAAAATATCTGCCAAAACTCGTAGTCACTTTCAGGCGGATCCAAATGATTGCATTATCATGTACGTATCCTTGCGCATATTATTGTTGCTGTCCTGAGGGCTGAAGCAATGGAACATAACAGTATCGTAGGCCCAACGGGTTCTGGGAAGAGCAATGTGAGTGGTCCTTTGTTTTGAACTCCAAATTTTCATATCAGAAACATTTCGGTCAGTTCATCAACTGCCTCACTGGGCAGGCAGAGGCGCCCAACGCACGTGACCTCAAGTCTGACACGAAGCGAGTCACCCCATACATCGTCCAGCATCATGAATGCGCCTTCCGCATTGTGTTGGTCGACACTCCTGGATTCGACAATACATATCGACCAGATTCCGATATTTTGAAGGCCATTTCCAAGTGGGTCACACAGAAGTGAGTCGCCTAAATGTTCTCCGATTCGCTACTAATACATGCAAAGGAAAACACGCGGCCCCCGTCTCAAAATCTCCGGGATGATCTACCTCCACCGTATCACCGACAAGTCTGTGTCTGGTTCTGTTTACGAAAATCTTCAGATGTTTGGTCAGATTTGTGGCAATGTAACTCTGCGTCGAGCGCGTCTGGTGACGACCATGTGGGACAGAGCAAGAAACAAAGCGTTGGCTCAAAGGAGAGAGGACGAGCTCAAAAGGGACTTCTGGAGCCAGTTGATAATCGAAGGTGCTGTTGCCAAACGATTTGATAACACACGCGCTTCTGCATGGACGATCGTGGAAGACATTCTGGCTATGGGGAAAGGCCTTGACGTGGAGCATTTTCAAGCAGAACTTGTCGAACATCAACAGCGTTTCAACGAGACGGAGGCATCCCAAGTTTTATACTCACAGTTGCAGCAGCTCCTTGCAGAGCTGAAGACCCTCAAGGAACTGTCGGACAAAGCAAGAACGCAGGGAGATCCAGCTTTGGCCAAGAGTCGACAGGAAGAATACGAAAGAATCGACGCGCAGTTACAGGAGACGTTCGAGAAGATGAAAGAGATGAAGATTCCACTCTCCAGACGGATTATCCAGTGGTTGTTTAGACGAAAATACCACTCAGTAAGTTCGGTTTTTGCCTAGCATTCCATAGACTTCTTATCGATCACCTCGTTTGTAATAAGCCATCATGATTGGATAAACACTATGAAGTTGCCCAGCTTACACCTTTCTAATGCGGGCTTCGTCGCAGACTGTTGACACCCGGACTCTACTCGTGCGTCTCAAATAATGTTTATACATCGGCGATCGCTGGCACCACCGCCGTAGTTACCGGCTCTGGATCGGATGTGGTTCGATTTCCAACAGATACCTACATGTACATTTTTCATCTGCCGAGGATTCGCGAACCCAGTTCAGGATTAGACAGGCATGGCCTCGGCGATGATTGTAAAACTCTCGAACAAAGCGTCTACAGTTCATGCCCTCCTGCCATATGTTCTGGCTATTCAATATCGTGTTTTACTCGTCAGTCCGCACTTCCATCACCGTATCGGATTCACACCTGCAGGCTCGGCTCGAGAGAGTCCGGGGCTCCTCCGTAGTTCGACCTTGAGACTTTCTGTAATAAGACGACTCTGTCAAACCATCTAAACGAGTCTCTACAAGTGGAGTAGAAGGATTCTCATTGCCCACTCCCTTGAAGGTTCGCATCTAGGAGCCTTACCGGAAACCGGAGAAAGAGTTAAATACATCAAGAAACTATCCAATACAGCCTTCTCGACTCCCTAGTACAACATCGCGTCACGGTCGCTTCAAATCCATGGTGTCCTCATATACCACTGACGCTGGGCTCCTGAAAGTGTCAAGCAAGTAAAGGGTGAGCAACGACCTTTGTGCGCAATTACGTGTCTACTCACCTGACTTCGACACCCTAAAGCGAGTAAAAGTTTAGGGCATGAGCGGTATTGACAGATCCGTGCAAAAGAAATACCTTGTCGATCCAGCTGATCTGCGCCTTGAGTTCCGTCAGGCCAAAGAGTAACACGACGTAGAACAGGATGGAATAGTAAGTCCCCGCGCCGCCGGGAAGTTGGTGGGGGTGCATGCTTCCTGCAAGTTTAGATGTGTCCGCGCGTACGGAGCACAGGGTCGTGAAAGCGTCTTCAACAAACAAAAGGGTTAGCAGCGGCAACGAGCCATAGGTGAAAGTGCTACAAACTCACCGGGTTCTGCGTCCACCCAGCTAGGATCTGAGAGCATGCCTCTGTAGGCTATAATGTCTACATGGATGTTACCGCAACGGGAGAGGTCAAACTCTTCGAAAATGAAATCTTTCTTGAACTCTTTCTCTTCCGACACCTCAGTACCCTTTGTGTGCGCACACGATCTATCAATGAATGAATGCATTATTATTGGAAAGATTGCTGACCTTTTTGAGAATAGACTCAAAGGCGTAAGGCACCTCCAGAGAACCAGTCACGCCTTCGAATGCATAGTCTTTCCTTGCGACGTGCTCGGGATCGTGTTGGTTGTATATCGCATTGCAGTGAGTTCCGTATGTGAATCTTGCAGCCCGAGACGTCACAAGATTATCAATGAAGAACGAGACTGCTCCGTCTGCCACAGCTTTGTTGCTGACAACGATCCTCAGGAAGGGCGACGCATTTTATCCATACAAGACTTACACGTGCTGACGAGGGCGACAAAACGTGATTCCAAGAGCACTCACGTGCTCCATAAGCTTTTTGTACAGCCAGTCGCTTGCTGCAAAGCCACCCACTAGAAACACGCTCTGTCCCAGGCCGTAGCCTCGATAAACATATTGGCACCTGGCATGAAAGAGGACTCTTACGGTTATCGGCATCGATGCAGCTGATCGCTGTTGCTCAAAGGCTGAGATGATCTCATCGACGGAAGGCTCGAACAACTTGGCTACGTCTTGCCTGATCTTCTAATGAGAAAAGATCTCTGGATGCGCGACAATGCTTACCCAGATAGCTTGAGCTGGCCGGAACGAATATCATAATCTGGATCTTTGTCCCGTACGCCACCAAACTTGATGTATTGAGGTTCGTCAGCGTCTCGGAACCTCAGTTTTGTAGTCTTGTCGAAGATCTCTGTCATGTTATCCAAGTTCTCCTCGCTTCCATATCGCGAGTTGGCGAGTTTAGCTAAGGAAATAACGAGTCAGGGATGGTATTTCGACGACGACACGACTTACCCCTCAAGAATGCGTGCGCACGATACGTGATGAAAACGGATCCCTGGAGTCGACCTGTTTTCGTGGGTTTCAATCAGTCACAGTCCTCGTACAAGATAGAGCGTCAACTCACATTCTGCAGGAGCGATTTCTTTGAACGATCTCGGAGAAAGCTTCATAGAGTACGCAGAAAGGTCGACAGTCCCACCACCGGCGTCGATAATGATGACTCCTTGACGGTCTGGCTGTGGTTCTTCTTCCACTTCCTCCGGCTCGTCCGAGCACAAAATAGGGGTTGCATCGAACGCGTCCGAGGCGAGAATATTAGTGACGCAAAAATGGAGACTCGCTTCTCCCTCTGTAAGGAGCTGAATCCGCGACTGGCCCTCCTCCCCGGGGGGAACAAGCCCTCCAAGCTCAGCAGCACGCCGGATTTGCTGCTGTTGTGCGCCTTCCCACCCATTCGGATGCGTCAGAACGAACTCGATGTTGTTCTCGAGCGACTCCCAAAGACAGATTTGCGTTTCCGTGATATATGCTTTGGAGCACTTGAATAGGTATCCCATGAAGTCGGCCAAAACCTGCACGGCCGTCTTTCCCTTTGGAAGGGCAGGAATATCGGCATCCGTAAAATGAGATGCCTCCAGGTGTTTTGCACGGAGGTGAAGTTTCCACCTGCAAGTCGAACGTTAACAGCAGCGCTTCTATTGCGATGATGATGATCTCCTCACCATTCGAGCCTCGTCCACCGCTCGCTTGTGGCTAACTCGACGGTATGCTTCTCTTGGGTCTCCGCACCAACTGCGCGAAGCGAACCCGATTTGTCGTAATACATGATAGAAGGTATTCTGTTATCACCGCCAAAACTCTCTTGTCCTGGGAATCTGTCCGAGATCAGATTTCCGTCGTCGGCCCATCATACAAGCCCTCTTACTTGGATACGGCACGAATCTCTGGAACATCCCCAGGGTCGAGGATGCAGTAGGAGACCCCGGTGAAAGTGGTGCCGACATCGAACGCCAATACCAATTTGCGAGACAGGCCCGCGTACGGTTCTCGTGCAAACATGTGTGAAAAGCGATGGAGTATACGCGGTTGGGACGGGGAGGCGAGGCGAAAGAGATGCCAGGTTTATAATTCGTTGGGCACGCGCCACCCATAACGTATGTCACAGAAAGCACGGGAGAGCATGACGCATGTGAGGTAGTAAAATGGTTGTAGATCGAGCGCCCGCTAACCCTGATACAACTAAACACATTGTTCAGGAACCTTGGATAGGAGAGAAAGACAGGAGGAGATACCGGGCAATGAATCGCGCCTACAAACGCGTAATGTGCTTTGACCATGCTGCGGCGCGTTGTGATCACCGTATCGCAGGGAGGTCAGTTGTTGATGGCAAACACTAAAAAGTACCATATCGAGAATTGAAATTGATGTTCGTACCCTACAACGAGGCACACACATTCATGTTGCCTATCACGATGCCCAGAAGTTTCGATGGGGTGACCATCATGGTCAACACGAGTCATCTAGAAAACCTTTCTGCCACAACAGTATAAGCGTGCGAGGCCTTCGAAGTGAATGATGGAAGTTGGAAGATGCGTGGCCTAGATGCGAGATGCAGCGGATTTGTGTACATACTATACGCGACGCCCGATATTTTTGCAGTTGGTGTTGGCAGCGTGATGAGTCGGAACTGAAAATCATCCTGCGGGGTAGTGATCACTCCATCCGGACTACTCCGATGACCTCACATCACAGGCCCAAAGCCAACCTTAGCCTGTACTGCCTCAAGGACCGACCGTTCAACGTTGCAACGATCAAAGGACGCTGTGTTGGGATTGCAATTTCCCTATCAACAGAACGAGAACATCGACCTCATTTCCGAGCCTCCCAATGAATCACAACCTAGACTAAACTCGCGGCGACCAATGGACTTCATCGCGAAGATTCCGGTCTGGCCGCGCGCAGAAACACAATAAACCTGTCAAAATTCCAATGCTCCATTCCTAATGTACAATTGCAAGTGAGTGACATATTATCGTCATAGTGCTCGAATCGAAACGTCGTCATGCGGTATCATCGTACACCAACACAGCCGGGGTTCTATTGCGCACAATCTCCTGTCAGCCCCGTCCGATCTCAGAAAAGGATAAACTCACCGAACTTCGACCCCCTGATCCAGTCAAACCATAGACGTAAGTAAGCGAAAGATAGATAGAACACAAACACTCACGTTCTCCATCCAGCTCACCTGCGCAGCGAGCTCCGTCAATCCAAACAACAAGATGACCTTGATCTCCAACGCATAGTACAACGATCCCTCGGCGGTTCGTCTCGGCGTTAGCGACTTGGCAAACTTGGTCGTATCCGCACGCACGGTGCACAGCGTCGAGAATTGATCTACGACAACGTTGGGCACGCTTATGACAAACCTTCGGAACACGCACCTCGTTCGTTGTCCGTCCACGTCGGCTGGTCCAGCGGTCCTCGATAGGACGTGATACCAATTTCCATGGAATTACACGCCACCTGAGACGACCGACGAACCGCAAACGACTCTTGGAACTCTTGGTTCTCGGCAACACGTGTGCCCTTGAAGACGAACGTCAATACGAGGCGTGCGGGACACGTTGACATCCCGTCGGCTCACCTTCGTCAGGATAGAAGCAAAGGCGTTTGGAAGGGCCAGCTGCCCAGACGGTCCGCGGTAAATGTTCTTTTGTTTCGCACGGTGTTCGCTGTCCGAGGGGTTATACGGAACGCTGCACTCGGTGCCATACGTCAACTTGGCGACCCGTGATGAGACGAGGTGGTCGAGGTGGTAGGATATTGCACCGTCTGCCACAGCCTTGTTCCTGACCTCTAGGTGAGCTCATTGTTGGCGCATGTCATCTATCTTGGAGAACGTACACGTGACTATCGGGTCGACAAAGGTTGATGTTGAGGGCATCGAAGTATCTGCGAAGACACGAGAACAACCATTCGCTTGCGGCAAAGCCCCCTACTAAGAAGACGGACTGGAAAGGGGTCAAAAGCTGACCTGAACAAGCCATAGGGTCAACCTCACTGTGATGGGGGTCGAAGACGCCTGTTGTTGCTTCTTGAACGCATCAATGATATCCCTGATTGAGGGTTCGAAAAGGTCTGCGACCATCTTTCTAGAGAGACATCAGTATCCGGTTCCACGGATGAAAGCCAACTTACCCTGAGAGTCGAAGTTGACCAGAACGTATATCATACTGTGGATCCTTATCGCGGACGGTGCCAAACTTGATGTATTGCGGATCCTCGGCGTTACGAAGACGAAGCTTGGCCGTCTTATCGAAGATCTCCGTCATCTGTTTCAATATATCTGGGTTACAATACTTTGAACCTTCCAGTTTCCCTACGGACGTCATGAGCGTCCGCATTCCAGGAAACCTGTGCAGAAACCTACTCTTGAGCAGGCCAGCGGCCCTCCGCGTAACCAACACGGATCCCTGCAAGCGACCTGGATGGCTGGATTAGACGCTATGACTGCCATCTCAGGGAAACGCGACCCACACTCTGCAGGTGCAATCTCCTCAAACGACGCAGGGGACAACTTCATGGAATACGCGCTCAAATCGATCGTCCCGCCTCCGGCATCGATGATGACAACGCCCTGCTCACGCGGTTGTTCGTCCTCTTGACCAGCCTGAGACTGTTCAGTCGAAAGTATAGGTATCCTCGACAGCGCTTCCGACGCCAGAATGTTGGAAACGCAATAGTGCAAGCTGGCCTCGCCCTCCGTCAACAAATGTACCCGCTCCTGGGACTCGGGCGAACCCGAGACGAGACCTGCCATCACCGCTGCACGCCGGATCTGCTTTTGTTGTTGACCTTCCCATCCGTTCGGATGGGTGAGCACGAACTGGATGTGATTCTCGACCGACTTCCAGAGGTTCATGCCATGTGAATCTTCAATGTACTTTTGCGTGCAGTGGAACAGGTAGCGCATAAAGTCCGCTAGGACGTCGACGGGCGACTTTCCCAGTGGAATCGGAGGGATGTCGTCGTCGGCGATGTGCGAAGCAGCGAGGTGCTTGGCTCGCAGGTGTAGCTTCCACCTATGACCGCGGTGTCATCTAGGCCGCACAATCGGATGAGGGTCTGAACACGCACCACTCGAGCCTGACCCATTGTTCTTCCTCTGCTTGCTCGATGATGTGATCCTGCAGCGCCTCCGCGCCAAAGGCACGAGGAGTGCCATGCTGGTCGTAATACAGGATGGACGGTATCTTGCAATCACCGCCTACATGTTCCTGTGCCGGGTATCTGTTAACGCCATCACACGCATCAGCCGTCAAGCGCGGGACACGAGGGAGGGGGGAGGAAGAGGGGATGGCAACGAACCTCGTGACGCCTTGAATCTTGGGTACTTCGCCTGGGTCCAGGATAGCGTACGAGACGCCGCTGAAGGTGGTGCCGACGTCGAACGCGACGACGAGCCCACGTGAACGGCCTAGATAAGGTTTTCGGGAGAGCATCTCTCCAAGAATGTGAGCGAGATATGTGACGTATTTGTATCGCGTGCTCCTCTGGCGAGGGGTGGGGTGGGTCGGCGAGCAGACGTGAGGGAGCCACGTCGTGCTAGGAGACGGCTTTTTATTTGAGCGGCATTCATTATCCAGAAAGCTCATGGTGACTTGCAAGTCACACTGCAACAATGCAGCTTTACGCCAAGTGGGTGAACGCCCCACCTACGAAATGAAATGTGCGAGGCGTACATACCCGCCGTTGTTGTTCTCAAAGAGAAAAACGCCGACACAACGTGTCCGTTCCTAGTTAGAAGGATAACTAGTTAGCAGTGATCACGACACGAGGCGACACGCCTCTATAGCACCCCCGCCATGTGGCCCGAGTCGGTACCAAAAGAACATTCAAATGCCCGCCGATCGCTAGTTTACCCCTCCCTGATTTTATTTTCTTCGTTAGTAACTTGCTTGCTTTTGCTATGAACTTGTCGACCTTTGCGTTCACGCCGTCCAGATATTGGGTCTTTCCTATCGCGTTTGCAGGGCTCCCTTTGGTTTTTATGCGCTTCATGCCGGGTCTGTCGGTCAGGATCCTCAGGGCCTTAACGGGCAGAAAGTCCCAAGATGAAGAGGAGAGGGAGAGGGAGCAGGAGGAGAGGGTCAAAAAACTCGAGGAGTCGCTCAAAGCCAGTGCCGAGGAGAACCGGAAACTAAAAGAGGAAGTCATCCAGCTCAAGGCCTTGAATCAAAAGGCCTCCGACGATGCCACCGTCGTCGCCCGCTCGCTCAAACAGGAGAAGGAGAACAGAACGGCGACCCAACAAGCGCTGCGTCGAGAGGAGGACGAAAAGACAAAGGCACAGGCTCAGAGCCAGCGACTCACGGTCGACCTCAACGGTCTCAGGCGTCAGCTCGAGCTCAGGGACGCCGACCTCAAGAACCTCCGCGGCGAGCTCCAGCACTCGCAGACCAAACATGACGAACTCACTGCTCTCCTCGACACTCGTTCGCGCGAGCTCAAGGGCGCTCAGGTCTACCTCACCAAAGCCGACACGCTCTCCGGCGCCGAGGTCATCGGTCTCGTCGACGCCCTCAATGTCGAGATCCTACAGACATCCGCCTTCATCTCAGACTCGTTTGACTTTGCACGCCAGCAGGCGCACGCAGACGAGATCAAGGAGGCTAGCAGCAGGATCACCGAGCTCATGGGGTCCAACCTGACGCAACTGCTCAGCTCCGTGTTGCACAGCGAGGACCCACTCCTCGTGCAAATCGCGTTGCAGGGCGCAAGCGTCGAGTTTTCGCGCTGGATTATCATGACTTGGGACTTTGACGGTCTCCAGGCCGAGCAGCCACTTGCAGAGATCTACAACGACATCCGCGAAACAGGTGATTTATTATTATTATTATTATTATTGACTCGCGCTGACTGTCATACTAGAAACGCAAGCGGTGGGCGGTCGCTGGCGTGCCCTGACACGTGCACACGCACAGAAAGTGGCTCTACAGGAAGCTGACCTCCACGGGACGATGGTCGCCCACATCTCCGACACCCTCGTCATCATCCTCGTCGCCGCAGGTTGCACCAAGAGCTACGAGGATACCTATCGCGACTTCACGCAAAAGTTTGGCGAGCGCATCTCCAACATCGTCAAGATGGCATCGCGGTTGAACAAGGCGATGGGCGAAGAGGTCACCTCTGCCGATCTGTGGCCCATGAACGCCGCCTCGGGCGACAAGTTTGACAAGGCTACCATGGAGAATTTCGAGTCAAGTGCGGACGACTCGCAAGGAAAAGCCGTGTTGTGCACGACTGCACTAGGACTCCAGAGGTCAGAGAAAGTGGTGCAGGGTGACGCGGTCGAGTTCAAGACCACGACGCTCCTGAAACCCAAAGTGGCCGTCGAGTCGATAGCTGACGACCTGGAGCGGGATAATGTATGATTCTTTCCTTCAAGATATATATTAATTCATCACGAGTAGAGGATGTCGTCTCTACATATGGCATCACTTTATAGTATTTACGACTGCTAGCTTGCGTCTTGTCTTTCAATAATAAATTATCCACGACAATGGTTCGTCTATCCAAAATGTCCATACTATGAGCTAAGTAGAAGGGGTATCCATGGATGGGGTATCGTCACCAGCAGCTTCCTTGTCAGAAGCAGGAACAGTTCTTTCCCACTCTTTCAGCGCCGTCTCGAAAGATTCCCAGACGGATTGACCGAGGTGCACGCCACCCAGTTCCCTGTCGTCTGGCATCGATCCGTCCTTTTGCTCTTCGCTTCCCGAGGGTATCCCATCCGGCGTGGGTATTCGCAGATGCACGACCGCGCATTCTCGATACAATGCTCCCGCCTTCAAAACCTCCTCTGGAGCATCTCCGGTGGGAGGCTCAGAAGGTGACGTCCGAACGCTCTTGAACGGAGTCGGAAGGAAGAGTACGTGCAGTACAGACTGAACCGTAGCCGTCTGAGACTTGGTCAACAATCTCAGGAGTGGCTGCGCGATGAAATAGCTGTAGCAAACCATGAGGAATCGCTGGTAGAATACGGACGAGAACGACCTACATGATTGTCCCGAGCACTGACCATCTCGGCTGGCTGCTGGCCTTGAGCAGGGTGGCAATGGTATCTGCACGACTGATTCCGGGAGAGACAGAGACAGCGACTATGTTCGACTTTTGAACCTTGTCGCTCACCACTCGGACGGACGTCTCGTCCGTCTTGGGCACCTGGCCACCGGACGGAAGCGCATCCAGAACGCGTTGTAGATGGCGCATAAAAATGATGGTTTCGACAGACCTCCGACCTTCCAGCTTGAAGAGCGGAGCAGACGGTGGAAGCACCTGTGTCAGCGAATACGTCGGGGACGCAGCTGCATAGAACGGGTTGACGACGTTGATGATGCGGATGTCGCGCTCCATGGGTGCGACGAGCAGGAGGGGAAGGAGCAACGTGAGCATCAAGAACGTAGCCAACGAGGACGCTCGTCGACGCTCTGCAAGCTCCTCGGTGTCTTCGGGAGCGAGAAACGAGCCTATGGGCTGGTATTCGTGCGCAAAGACGATCGCGTCCAGACGGGTCTCCTTGCCCGTGAGGAACTTGGTACAGAACGAGCGCACGGAGGCCGACGAAGACAGATCGCACTCCTCTGCGTAGACGTGGTCGTTTTTGGTCGTCGAGCGCATGAGCTCGACCAGGATCTCTACCTCGGGGTGGTCGATCGGCTTTGGGGAGAGTGCGATGACATGTGCGCCTCGCTGGGCCAAATTCTGAACGAGCGTGAGCCCGAGTGGGGTGAAAGCTCCCTGTAAAAAAAAACGAGTGTGAATAGACCGAGAAAAAGGCAAAGACAAAGCTCACGGTGACGAGGACGACGCGGGCATTCATGTCGCGCTCGCGGGTTGTCGTTCTTCCTTGTGCAAAGGCATGAACGACGACGACGACGAGGATGGCGACCAAGACGTGCACATAATACGACGAAGGTAGCAACACTCCGAGTATCTTGAGAACCATCTTATTAGACTCCGCTACTAATTACGCTCTTGCCATGTCGCTCAAAGTTCCAAAGGCAAACAACATCCAGATCTTCAAGGATGGCTACAAAGTACGACGATGGCCCTAATAGACCTAATAGAACTGACCGATTTCGTCGTAGCACCTCCAAGGACTCGAGGACGCTGTGTTGCGCAACATCCAGGCCGTCTCGGAGTTATCAGATCTCGTACGAACGAGTTTCGGTCCCAACGGTGCGTAGAACTTCGTGTCTTTTCTCGCTCCACTCATTCGCGATGAACCAGGTCGTAATAAACTGGTGATCAATCACCTCGGTCGATTGTTCGTCACGTCCGATGCTGCTACCATCATCAAAGAAGTCGAGGTCGTACATCCAGCTGCAAAGCTGCTCGTCATGGCATCGCAGGCTCAGGAATCCGAGGTAACCTCTCCTCGTCTGTACCAGATCGCAGTTCTGCTCGTTCATGCCCCTCATCTAGATGGGCGACGCCACCAACGCAGTCATCATCTTTGCCGGCGAGCTGCTCAAAAAGGCAGAACACCTCCTCATCATGGGTCTACATCCGAGCGAAGTCATCAAAGGATACAATCTCGCATGTACGAAAGCGCTCGCAGAGCTCGAGAGTATGTCTACTCGACGCGTGCGATCGAAACGCGACTGACACCCCCTCGAGATCTGTCCACGTCTAGCCTACCTTCTCCGTTCACACAATCTTCCCTTGCAGAGGCGCTCAAGCCTGCCATCGCATCAAAACAATACGGGTTCGAAGATACCCTTTCGGCCCTCGTCGCAGAGGCCGCACTGGCAGTCATGCCCACCAACCCAAAAAACTTCAACGTGGACAACGTACGCGTCGTCAAGATCATGGGAGGTAACCTCGCCGGAAGCCGCGTAGTACAAGGCATGGTCTTTGGTCGCGAGCCAGAGGGCATCATCAAAAAGGTCACCAGAGCCAAGGTCGCCGTCTTCACCTCCGCCCTCGACGTCGCCCAGACCGAAACCAAGGGCACAGTCCTCATCAAAAACGCCGACGAGATGCTCAATTTTACAAGGGGAGAGGAAAAACACTTGGAAAAAGTCAGTGGTTCCCCTCGTCGTCTCGTCTCTGTCGCTCCATGCTGACTACCACCTCCAGATCTTCAAAGAGATCGCAGACGCGGGCGTCAAGGTCATCATCGCCGGATCCTCGGTTGGCGAACTCGCCCTCCACTACCTCAACCGGTTCGACATCGCCGTCCTCAAAGTCCTCTCCAAATTCGACCTCCGTCGCGTCAGCCGCGTCGTCAACGCCACCCCCCTCGCCCGCATCGGCGCACCCACACCCGAAGAAGCAGGCTACGTCGACGTCTTCGAGACCACCGAGATCGGCGGCGACCGCGTCACCGTCCTCCGCCAACTCCGCACGGACGAATCAGGCTACGACTCTATCGTACCCACCGAAAAAACGCGTACGGCGACGATCGTGTTGAGAGGCGCGACTGCGAACCATCTGGACGACCTTGAGCGCGCGATAGACGACGGCGTGAACGTCATCAAGGCGCTCCTCAAGGACGCGCGGCTCGTACCCGGCGCGGGCGCGACGGAGCTCGAGCTCGCTAAACGTGTGGACGCGTATGGGAGCGGGCTCAAGGGTCTCGCACAGCATGGCGTCAAGCGGTACGCGACGGCGCTCGAGGTCATACCCCGGATGCTCGCAGAGAACGCGCTTGGAGGGGCGGAGGGTAACGAGGTGCTCAGTCGGCTGTGGGCAAAACACGAGCAAAAGGGCGGAGAGGCGTGGGGCGTCGACGTCGAGGTACGTCTGCGATTGACTTTTGGCGTTGTTGCAAGACTGACCACTCACTATAATCAGGCTGAGCGGGACGGCACGCTGGTAGCCACCGATTACAAGATTCTCGATTCCCTGGCCGCCAAGTCGTGGGCGATAAAACTTGCGACGGAGGCTGCCGTCTCGGTGTTGAGCGTGGATAGCATCATCATGAGCAAGCCTGCTGGCGGACCAAAAGTGCCTCAGCAAGCGGGTAATTGGGACGAGGACGACTAGGACAGTAGATTGCAGTACAATAATGAATTGTGTGCCAGTTCCAGACTAACATATCATGTGAAACCAGAGAAAGGAATGGGGGATCTAGTAGTAAAGAGTACTTCAAGAGAGGGGGGAGTGTGCCTTGTGCAGTGTGTGTGTATGTACATGTCCATTAATGTGATAAGTGTGCCGTTTGAAAGGAGACGATGGCAAGCAAGGGAGAGAACTAGTAGTGAAAAAGACGATGAATGCCAGAAAAGAAAAAAAAAGGAAAGTTAACACAACACGAGTGTCCGTTCACCAACGCTAGAAAATCGGTTTTGAATGTACAGGCCACCACCTCACTCATCGTCCCCAGTATGTGTCGATCGGGATGGAGGAATCCCTTCTTCCTCTTCTTCTTCTTCCTCCAGGATCGGCGCTTCCATGTCATCCTCTTCCACATCATTCTCCGCCTCGTAATCTTCGTCAAATAAGACATGGAACTGCAGTGAATCAGCCGTCACGCCCACACACCTCTCCAATACAACGAACGTACATGAGTAATGAGCGCCTTGACGAGCTTATGCGTATGTCCCATATTGGCCAGGATGAGCGCAAAGTCGTTTTGAGGCGCCCGCAAGAGGTTCGGACTGAACACGATCGCAAGCGCTTCCGCCGTCATGTGGTTCTGCTCCTCAAAATCGGTGACTCTGATGAAACGAACGCGTCGCATGCTTCTCAGGGCCAAAAATAAACAAAAAAGACGCACTTGTCGAGATGCTCAGCGACGCGCTTCAGCAAATCAAAGTTGGCACGCGGCAAAGCATGGACGACGCTTCGAATGCTCAACAACCGCGTGTGAAGATTTTCCACCTCTGTGATGAGTCAGAAGACGGGGTGAACGGCGCAAACAAATCGACCCACTGATCGCCTCGATAACGGCATAGTACGCCGCCGAAGGGAACACGGGCTCTGGCAAAAGCCTAAACCATGACTTTATCAAGTCACAGACCGCATACACGTCCGAGCACGCGGTAATAGGCATCTCGCCCCTGTTGAACGCATCGCGCAGGGCGTTTATCTCGGAAGTGGCTCCAGCAATACGATCTAGGAACGCATAAAACAATTGCCTCCACGACCAAAAGACGGAACTCACAGATGCCAACTTCGCTCAACCCACGGGTCTCGACGGCCGACAGACAACTTGCAATCACAGAAGGCACCGTTCCAGGTGGGATTTCCATCCCATCCGCTTCGCGTTCCAGCAAAAATTGCAGTTCCACACTAAAGACTATAAAGCATCTCGCATCAGTCTCGTAATCATCGTGAAACGCGAGAGCAACACGCACCAGCGGAGGGATCCCGCGACGCCGACGATACCCCGACAGGATCGATGATATGGTCAGACAACTGAGGTTTGGGAGAGTTGCCGAGGTACGTCAACCGTCGCTTCGCAGCGACCTTGGACACGTTCGTGATCGTCTCTATCCATTTCGTCATCTCCTGCCTCGAGATCGCTTGTAACAAGTACTGCTCCCCCTCCTCCGTGTCCAGCTGGAACATATACGACCGCTCGTTGTTGATAAACTGCGCCACCTTGGCACCCACGACCGAAAGCACCAGCGACGGCTTCCCAGACGGCGTAAAGTCCAGCTCCGCAGGCGACTTCTTCGCAATCACCGCATGGTCCGTGAACGCACTCGAAATGGGCCGCATCAGCTGGAAGAACGCGGACGAATAGCTCTTCTTCATGCGGTGTTGCTTCTGCGCTTGCGTCATCGGTTTCCGGGGGCGCATCACTTTGTTCAGGTACTCGTCCCTTTTCTCCATCCGTAACTGCTCCTGTTTCTTGTCTTTGCTGAGCCGATCATACAGGTACTTGTCCCGTTTGTTCTTCTCGTGCTGGAGCGTGACAAGGCGCTGGAAAGGTCGGACGACCTTTTTCGCAGGGGCCAACCCGCTGGTCTGGGCATGAAGGGCTTCTCGCTGCGCTTCCTCCTTGATGCCGCGAAGGTCAAAATGAAGGCCGCTCACTTCCTGTTCGATGTTATTCAGGCGCTCAAAATCCCGTCGGTCGACGTCTTCCCTCGAACGGCCATGCGTATTGAGCAGCGTTGGCGTATTGAGTATGACGTCGCACATGTGTCTACAGAAGACGTCAGCACACCGATCATGCCCCCCCCGAAAAAAAAATGCCGACCTGCGTTTATCCAGATTAATAATTGACTGCGGATCTTCCGACGATATCGTCACTGTGTTTGGTATACTCGCAATCTCGAGTATCCGCTCCAAAAGCCAACTCACGTCGACGATGAGCGGATGATGGTCCGATGACGACGACGACTTCAATTTGGGAATCGTAGGTCGCGACAGCAATGCGCCTAGGCTGTCGCACTGCACACCACGCATGTGCGCAATGTTCTGCCAAGGTCGCTGATGCATCCGGCTCTCGGGACTCACGATCGCTGCTGTGAGGACAGCTTCCACAAAAGATCGTACCACAGGTCGTTCCCGTTCCTGAGGATCAGCAAACCCACCGCCCGTCCCCGTCCCCGATCCTCTCCCCAACCCCGCCTCGAGACCACGCATGCGCGCGATCTCTATGGCTCGCAAACACAAGTCCATCCGAGCTTGTCGGCTCCAAACACCAACTTTCGGCCCAACGAACTTCGAGATGACCCATTTGCGGAGGATGTTGTACGCACGTATGCAACTCCGGACGCTGGGCGGAAGAAGGCGATAAACCGAGTCCTGAGAGTCAGATACCAACGACGACGGTTCGACGTCCATGAGATGGGAATACATCGTCTGAATGTCGACGTCATCCAAGTAGCTCGTCTCCCGGGTCGAGAACCAGCCCGTCCGGTCAGCGCTTTGTACTTCGAGCAGATCAGCAGTGATGAACAAATCCTGTTGATGCGAACGTCAATGGAGCGCAGTTCGTGTAGAAAACAAGCGCGTACCTCCTCCGTGACATTACTGAACGCAGCAAAACCCATCGCGTTCAAATCCTCCACCAAATCTTCAGCAGCCACTCGATCGAAATCCGATGCCACACTCCCGAAAGATCGACCACGCGAGGACGTCTCTTTGGGTCGGGGGACGGCACACGCGACCGACGGTGGACGCAACGTGTGTGACAAGAACGTCGACAGCGTGTTCTTCCTCGTCACCTCCAACTCGTCCCAGGCATGAGCAAGTTCGTCGTCGTCCTCGGCCGGAGGACAGTCGGGCACAGATCTATCCAGCGGTGCTTCCAAAAAGGCTCTGACCGTCTCGTACAGCTGGACCTCATCCAAGCAGTCATGTGCGCCCCCGCCAGTGGTAATCCACTCCTTCACGACCCCAAATATCTCCGAACGGTATTGTACAACGTGGACGGGCGCGTTTGGAGTGGTGTTACTCGAGGGTCGACTCCCCACGAATCGTTTGCGTAAAAGCTACGTCTCGTTTAGCCTCTAAGAAGAGGGGATAGATCCTCGTACTCACCTCGAAAAACACATACGGCGTCACGAAACTGCGAAACATGTTCCACCAAACCCGCGCAAACTCGGACCGATCGATAATCAAATCCCTCGTATTCCCATCCCGCAACGACGTCTCCCCGTTATCGTCTGCCACCGCGACCGAAACGCCCTTGAGACCGTGAATGAGCACGTTCACCAGCCTGTCCAGTGTCCCGGCCTGCACAAGCACTCGAATCGGCCGTTCGGTGGACACCTCCGTCATCACTTGATGATTGGCGCGTTGGGATATGGCAGGGAGGGAGTTCCTCCGCTGCACGCTGCTCTTGCGCTCGAGTCCCTGCGAAGAGCCAGGCTTCACTCGTATAGAAGGCGTTCGAACTATCGTCCTTTCGCTGCCCGATGTTTCAATCGCCGAACTAGGTGGACGAGACGGAGCGCGCGACGCTGGCCTCGAAGCCGAACCCGGATCCATGTCAGAGCGGGCCACGAGAAGCAGTTCCCCATCGTACACCGGAATAGCGGTTCCTCCTAGATCGACGTCTCCGATCTTGAGCAATTTGTCTTTGCTCGCCGGTGCATCGTGTTTCGCAAACGTTCGCAGAGAAGTGTCGAGGTTGCATAGTTGTTGGAGCTCGTCCACGCCGAGTTTGGTCGGCCCGCTCTCAAGACGACCCCTCCACACCTGACCTCGATCAATCAGAGAGACAGTGGGCAAAGGTTCGACAAAGAGAAGGGGAACCAGAGGATGGCAGTGTGTGTGAGGCGTAGCAGTAGACTGATTCCAGAAAAATGGTTCAAACAATCCTTTCCTCCGCGGTTCGGCAGCCAAAGAAAGCGACATGAACTGGTCGATGCTAGTACTACGCATCAGCTTCTATCTCACAAGCCATCGCACGACGAAACGTACCGCTGGAATTTCAAAGCAAACGCACTCTGTACGCCCTTCCCGTCTGACAAGTCCTCCCAAAGCGAAACCAGCCTGTTGACGTCCTGAGCAAGGGAGGCACATTCGACGGGCGTCCTCGAACAGAGAGCAAAGCGCGTGCTGAGACCCTCGAAAATACTCTGCGCCTTTAAAAGCGGCTCGGTAACCCAATACTCGTCCATGTGATTTCTCGCGCGATCCAGTTCGTAGCGTATCTGCTCCTTCGTGTCCCCTCCCCAAGCAGTCACCATTGGCTCTTTAGCAGAGGTTACATGCCCGTCATTTTCGGGATAGATCCACGACTCGACGGCAATGACGCTCTGTCGATCAGCACGCCTCCAGGCTTTGGTCAATCTGGCTACAGGACGAGAGCACAACGCAGCCGATATAGCTTTCCAGGAACATTCGTCACCCGCGATACGGCAGAGCTCTCCAACCCTGCCCCAGATGGAGATGACTTCGGAACGAGAATGGGTGCGCGACGATCGGTCAAGGTGTGCATTATTTGCATTGGACGAATCCGAGCCAAGGATTTGCATCAAGAGCAACTTTGTCAGCCAATGCGGATGATCAGCGCTGCCGAAAAACTTGGTCGGGTGCGGTAACTCCTCTGCGTGGGCCTCATCGGCATCGTCGGAAGCGCCGGCAGTGGCGTCGAGTCCGAGGACATGGTTGGCAGTCAAATTGTGGGGAAGACTCTGGAACGCGCGCCGATGGAATATTTGAAGACTGAGAGCGATCATGTGAGGATCGAGCAGCGAAAGGATCTGACGAGAGAGACCATCTTGAGCAAGCATGGCCCAGATTCTTGGCTGTCGTTCCGCTGCGTCGGGGAACAGCAGCTGTGGCCGCTGCTGCCGAGAACTGAGCGCCTTTGGCGGAGTAGCGGTAGACGTTCCCAGCGCATCCATCAAGGAAACCATTTTGCCATCTTGAGGTCGGGGAGAGAACGTTGCGAGATTCGGAGAGACCATGTTCGCACCATCCGTCTGGGGGCTTCCCAGGTTCGGGTTCGGAGATGGCGCAAAAATCGCTTGAGTGGAAATAGATTTGGGCACACCGCCATTAATGGATAGAGGATTGATGTTGACGTCGGGAATGGTGCTGGATAAGAACTCCTGCCAACCGGACTCGTCGGATGGGGTACCGTGGTATCTGACGTATTCCTGGGCCATCCAAACGACCCTGGCGCGCTCCGTCTCTTTGATGTCCGCCTCTGCTCCGTTGACCAAATTGGAACATAAGCGGGTAAATTCGTTCTCAAACTTGGCCCGATCCACAAAGGTAGGCAGGCAAAGGATGATTGCAGCAGAGAAATCCTTCCACTCTGGACTTTTCCCTTCAGCAGACTGTTCCGCGGATGCCGGATTCACGTCCAAGGCAGGAACGATGAACGTGGTCGAGAACACAGCTTCATGCAGGAGCGCTTCGAACGTTCCCTTTACGATATGGCCATCTTCAACCATTAGCTCTGGATGCGTCCTTCTTCCCCAATACGCTCGCTTCTTTCTCCCGATAGACCCAACGCCATCTTCTTTCATCCTTCCCGCCCTCCCGGATTCCTCGGAGACTTCCGATTCCGCGATGACGTCTTCGAGGCTAGGCGAGATGACGCCCGTGGGGAATAGTTCCTTGATCGCAGCGCTTCTGTCACTCGGTGGCTTATAGAAATATATCTTTGACCCTTTCAGCTCGGCCTTGAAAGGCTTCCAACCCTTTGCCAACGCTGAGTTGGCAGGGGTGCAGTAGGATCGCTGGTAAGCCTGTATCATCGGCGCAGCATCCGTCAGACGATTGATAAACCCAGAGTTGTAGGTGATCTGAGAGGTCCGTCTGGAAACTGGGCCATCATCAACTTCGGGCACATCGTTGGTGATGGGTGGAGCTAGCAACGAAGAAGAAGGTTGGTGTGCGGAAGCCTGTAGTGCTAGGTTGGAGGCCGAGTGCTTGTGAGAAGGACCGGCGAGACTGAAAGGGAAAACGCCACGAGTCGTTGAATTGCCTGAAGATTTGTCACTTTCGAGAGGCTTCATTGAATCTCCCGATCCTTTTCGTTTGGGACTGTTCGGGGAGAAGCCGAGTTTGGAAGCAGAAAGTTTCGTGGGTAACCTAGGCGCGAAAGGGTTCATGCGTGCGGTTGGTGTGGGTGGTGAATCGTCGGGCAAAACGAAGCCTTCGGAGGTGGGAGAGGAGACGGATATGGATATATTAAGCTCGTTCATGGTCAAAGAGTCATCCGGAAGGATATCAGCTATATTTGCCGCAGCGGACGGAAGAGACTGCATGGTCGGACCCGAAGGGATGACATTATTGGAGAGAGATGCAGGATGGAGGGTGGCACTACTGCTGCTTCTATTACGATACTCATGTATCCTGTGCTGAAAGGAAACGTCGACCTTTGAATTGGAAGGGTCGGGGAAGCTTCTTAGGTCATCTACGGACTTGGACCAAGTTTTGCGGGATATGTTGCGAAGGTCGCCAAGAGAGCCTTCAGTACTGGAAGATGGATGTTGAGAAGATGGGTATACTGAATTTAATTCAAATGACTTCTTCCGTCTAAACGCAAGTTCTGCAACGGACCTGTATAAGATGATGTCAGTTTGTGACGAATGGCACGAGGCAGGAAATTAAATTGGATGCACGCGACTAGAACAAACGGAGAAAACCACGTTGAATGAAATGGGGCGCTTACCTGGTGGCAGAGTCCATTGTGTGGGGCTCAGACTGAAAAGATGACGAGAGAATGGGACGAGGGTCTGTGGGTCTGGAAATTTTGGGCCGCCTGGGTGGTGCGCTTGTACTTGGGCGTGGCTCGTGACCGATGGAGATGGAACGAGGGTCCGATGCCTTCCTTCCGAACCATTTCGAGGGTTTTGAAAGGAAATGGGAGATACCCGAGGGGGAGGTCGAGCGTGCCTGGGGAAAGGCGACGGCTGCGGGAGAAGAAGGCATCGATGATGATGCCGTTGAGTCCTGTGGACTGAGCGTGTTGAATTGCTGAGGAGCGCCACGTGGAGGCATTTCTCAATAGCCACTTGAGCAAAGGAGCGCGAGTGATTTGTGTATGATTTACAGCGGATATTATGAGCCTGAGCTCGATGAGTTTGTTGGATCGCGAAAAGATACGCGTCGTGGACGTACTTGCTAAAAGAACGATGTTCACATGTGCAGTGGACGTGAAACAAAGTGGTGTGGATGGAGAGGCCCGGGAAACCCCACGAATATGCGTTTTAGGAAATGTGGCGGTTCACTCCGCCGTGTACTAGAGACTAAACTTTGCACTTGGCCAGGCCAGTATTACAGTGGGTCTCACACTGATAAGTACACGATATGCCTGCCAAATCTGCTCCAAGTCTCATTCCGACCTGAATTCTCAGGGCCGGGAGTCGCTTAGCAGTTAATCCGACGTCCAGGTACCTCTCCAAGCAATTCTATTGGAAGTCGAGTTGTCATGTAGAGACCGACCCACTTGGCCCCGAGGATCAGTGGCATTGGACTATTGTCTTTGATGATCAGGCTGTGATTCATTTCATCAGCTGCAGAGAGCTATGGTGCGTACGGTCTCCTTGAATCCGTCAACATTTTGAAAGCCGTATCATTGAGCCATTGGGCAATCACATTTACGCGCCCGGTGATGATTTTCTAAAGTCCTTGGGTGCAAAGCAAAGCATCTTTTTTTGCCATGCACACATCGGTTCATCTATTTACCCGAAATCGTACAAACAGATCTCGCGAAAGGTCCTCCGAATCTCCCGGGATTCACGCTAGACCCACACACTCAATACACGTGGGTGCCTTTCCTCGATCATATCACTACCTCGGTTTTACAAGCTATTTCAATAACTTTACAAGAACATGATACAATCACACAAACATACACTGCGTACTCGACGACCGACAGGAATTTGCACGTATACCTTGCATCGCCAAACTTGTTGTTTCATCGGCTTACGCCCCATCCTTGACAGCCAACCAAGAAGGCCTGTTGGAGATCTCGCTCCACCACCTAGAAATCAAGTCAACACCGTTTATACTGCCAGTTTGGAGGTGTCGCACCTGGATACGTTGGGCCTCTTCGTCACTTCATCACCATAACCCATTGCAAAGAGGAAGGTTCCGTAAGGCAAGTGCTGCAGGTCAGCAAGCGTCACGTTCTGCAATCTCATGAGCGACAGGCATATCGAGTAATTGGACGATTATCCTCATACATTTCCAGCCAGGTATTTCTGCTTGCTGAGAATCTTCTCATACACATCGAGGTTGGCTCTAAGCTTTTGGATGTACTCCTCGACCTTGGCTTCGTCCGTCTTCAAACCACGTAATCTATGTCACGCTAATCAGATGTCGAGCGCTTAGACAAGAATTGCAAACATACGGCTTGAACACCTTCTCGGCGGCCAGAGGCGCAGCCTGGGAGTTGAAGTTGAAGATCTCGACGAGGTATGCCTGCTCGAACAGCGCCTCCTCCTTGGGGTCGGTAGGAACGAGACCTTTGGTGCCCTGGTCGGCGTATTTCTTGATCAGATAGCGAGAGATGGCGCGGGACTCGTAGAGGATGAAGCCATCTTCGTCCTTGTATTCGCATCCAAATGGTTGCTCAGCGTCTTACCCAGCGTTGAATTAGGTGTCACAGGTGCCACTCACGATGTATGGAACCTGACCCCACGGCTGGTACTGGAGATGCTCGGCAGACTTCTGTTGGCCCTTGGAGACATCGACGGCCACCAACTCGTAGGGAATATTCTTCTCCTTGCAGATCAAAGCGACCAGGCGGGTGCAAGTGGACTTGGTGAAGCCGTGGAGCTGGAGGACCATGGTTGCAGCAGGCTATATGATGGAGGGAGTTCTGAGGGCTTGAATGGCATAGATCGTTTCAACGCCTGGTTATATATGTGCAGGCGTACTGTAGCTATCCATAACAGATTATCAGCGACCGATGTCAGGGAAGAGTTTCAGGAATATCCCTTCCAAATTTGGTTGCTACTTATACTTGACACGCGACATGCCGGGATGGGCCGATTGGCCCAGAGCGCAGCAGGGACTTCGGCAAGCTACGAAAATACAAATCCTGGTCTTACTGCGACTTGCGCTTCGAAGCATTGCACCGGTGATCGGTATATCATGACTCAGATCCGGATACTCAACCTAAGCCCTGGACCATCTGGCCTGTTGTGATATCACTGCTGACTGAGATGCTGATTAAACACCGACCTTTTAGTCAACTGGAGCTGAGAAATCAAACCGACTAGCAGCGTTAACAGCGCGTAAAGTTGCCACGGCGATTCGATGCGCCTGGTAACTTAATTATGGCGTTAGTCAATAGAAGACATCCCTCTTTTTTGAGGCCCATTTTTTGGGGTCGATACGCATTCGTAGTACTACAATCAGCTCATGATGCGGTCTTCTCAAAGGTACGTGCCCAGAATTCCTTGCATGGGTTTATTGTAGTACCGTTCTGATCGATTCCCCCCCTCCGATCACTTCCGACTGAACCCCGAATCACTAGTACTGCTGGCGGGCGGAAATGAGGAAAATGTGGGGTACTTGTGTACGTTTATGGATTCTACCGCACACTCTTCGCTCCCGGGCCACCGGATCGAGCCCATCTCCTACTGAGTTGGGACTCAGAGAAATCGGGCACGAAAAAACGGACTGAAAGTTCCCGGATTCCAGCGGTATTCAAAGCGGAATATTGACGATCGATTGATCGATCATAACTCCGCCCACGCCACTGACAAGTACCGTGACTATATGTAGTACTGTACCTCGAGTAGACGGGCAGACTCGCTATGATACCTTTCACCCAAACTTGGGCACGGTCACCACCACAGGGTCATCGTGGCCTGAAAGTACATGTACATTGGTTTCCAGGAAGCAAAAGAAACAGAATTAGGTATAGCTCGTGCGGGCGGTGTACACCATACGCGTGACGAGTACTCTAACTTGTCGATAGACCTGATCTCGCTATCTATTGACCAAAAAATCGGCACTCCCAAGTCCACGGGTGCCATTGGCCGACCTGACGGAGGTCTTCATGTTGGTCCAGATCGATGCAATATGGAAACCTGGAGAGACTGCTCGAGCTCGAGGCATCCCAAGCCTCCCGGGCCGTAAGAGTTCAGGGCATTCAACATTATAACGTTAACCACCAACATCGGCGTCTGTAAAGTTGGGGAGAGGGTTCAAACTGCTCTTTCCACAGACAACAAATACCAACGTACCCTCAAACCCCCCTCTGCACGAAACAACCCTCATGGTTTTACTGGAATGTCGAGCATTTCGATTCCATTCGCACTCTCATGGTCGCGGCGATCCAAATCTTCTTGTGCCAGTGGATCGTCATTGAGATGAGAATCTTCGACCGATCGAGAAAGTGACGAAGGATCCGTGATTAGGTTCAGGTCAAAAACTTGTTGTGAATAGGGCAGCGATTGCATGCTTCGGAGATTCAACACGACCCGTTGCCCGGTAACGACGACCAGCGGGTTACAACTAACGAACATCAGGTCTGATTTTCACAAGATTTGGACATAAAAAATCCGGATAATCATCACTTACACCAACTGGATATTCACCAGCTGATTCTGTGTAACAATGATCGATAAGTTGGGCTGGAAACGCAAGTTCACCGGTACTTCACATGTTCAAATATAGTCCTGAGAAGAACCCGATGATTAGCATAATCGACCGACCGACCAAGCAAACTTCTGCAGAGACAACTTAAACGACTCACTGAGACAAGATGTTCACCACACTGGTTACGAGGTTTGCCTGTGTGAGAAAACGTGAAGGGGCCATCTACAAGAATGATACGACATGGAAACGCACGGCAAAATATAGAGTAGCTGAAAAAGTGTTAGCTCATGGTGTACAGAAAAAAAACCCTATCCTCTCACCGTCCATGGCTAGAACCCGAATGAGCGAACGTGGGTGGTTGAGACATTCAGTCTCCTTGAAGAGCTTGCGAAGCGAGAGGGCTACCATGAAAGACACGATGACATCAAGGAGAAGTCTAGAGGATTATCCTGAATGACGATGCCCAGCAGTGGTCCTTGGTTCAGAATACACTCACGATGTCGAGGGCATAACCCACTAGTACGTCAAAAGGAAGCCAGAGGTTTGAGCAAGTTGAGATTCAGTTATACAAATATGCCCCAGACTCACGTTGTAATTCTTGTTGGTATTGGTATTGGCTACGTCAAGCATGGGGTCATCACTGAGGAATGACGTCAAAGGAATGAAACGATAAAGGACTCACCAACTTGTTGTAAAACACAGGCGCCGGTCTCCGCCAGATACATGAACGGAAGCTCTTAAATAACGAGTTCAGCTCTACGTCTCGACTGCAGACTGTGGTATGCACCTGCGGCCCCACGAATCACCAGAATATAAAGCAACATCCCGGAGACCACGGAGATGTAGACCGCGTATGCAAGGATCAAGAGGATAGCTACATAACGCTTGCACCCCCAGATGGCCCATGCCCGTAGTAGGACCAATACTGTGCTCTCAAATGTCAGTGAAGTCCAGCTTACTACCGCGAAAAAGAAAGAACTCACTACGGATAGCCTCCATTTGCAACAATCCATAAAACACGATAAATCCCTCAAAACGAGCGCAAAACTATGTGGCAACAACGTTGATGAGTTTGTGAATCGTTCGAAGTTTAGCTGAGAGATAATCGATGATACCTGTGACGACCCGTGACTCAGGACTCCCAATATCTCGAGCGTATAAGCCGATTGTCCGATTAAGTTACTGTAGCGGCTTAACAGAAAGATGACCTTGACTGCAGACCATCGACTGTGCCAAATATGGTCTAACTTTTCAGGCTCTCAGGAACGGACGAGATGTTTGCGAGAGAAGCCGGGTCGCACATACCTCGAGGCGGAAAGTGAGAAAATAATCATAAATGAGGAGCGTCTCTGCTGCGACGGCGAGGTACCTGGTTGGTTGTGTCAACGCAGCGAAAAAAAATCACGAATATGATGCAGTCCGCTGGCAATAGGAGGCTTACTGGAAGATCATTAGGATATCGAAAAAGCTTCCAGGCGACGACATTGTGAAGGAAAACGAATAGAAATGGATCAAACGGAGGTGATGGGTTGATTTTGAAGCTGGGCGATACCACCCCAATAAATATGTAGAGGCTAGTACTAGGGACGGGATCCCTGTAGCGGCTCGGGGTACAAAGGGTAAGACAAATTGGACGGGTTCACCCTGGGAGGCATTTTGAAATGCATCAAACCCTATTGTATTAGCGGAGCCTCGTGTGTGGACACACATAAGTACATATTTATCAGACTTCAAGCTTCAAGTCGGGGAGATAAGGTTGGGGCGGGCCCAGAGGCTGTCTGGGCAACCTCCATTTAGAAGAGTCCACTTTGCGCTGTGTGCTCCTCTACCAGATCGAGAAAAAGAAAAAGTCCGTGGATCATTGGCCTATTTTTAAATTGGACTATGGATAAATGAATATGCAGTAAGTAGCAGCAGTTGCAGTTCATGTAAACGTACCAATTACTGTATCGCCACATTCATTCCTTGTCACTGGCAGCTGCAGGCCGATTTGATCAACTTCAAGTTGGGGTCGGGTCTCTTCCAATAAGTACAGTTGTTCAATGAGTAAGTTAGCCGACGATCACAGGAACAACCAAGGAACAACCGGCTACACCTCGGCTACCCGGAATTCAGCAGGACGACAACAAAAGTGCCATTTTGGGTATGACCAAGGCACTCCGAAAAAAATGTTTTTGATCTCGAATGCACTGATCTCCAGCTGAAATATCCGATGTCTGGTTGAAATATATTTACTCGAACTGTGTTCATGACATACTGAGTGCGTCCCTGAGGAAATGCTTCCTGCTCGAGGAGGAAAGGAAAAGGAATTCCCGCAGGTGGCGCTGGCAGGCCCTCGGGCCTTTCGGGCACCCACATTCAAGTTTCAGTGTGGGTCCGCTGAAGGATTCGAGTGACATAGTGTCGGCGAGGCTGAGAATAAGAGACATAGACATATGAGTAGTGGGCTCTTTTCGGGCTTCGATTGTGTTCACCTATGAGTCAGAGATCTCGATAGTGTCCACTCAGGCTCTCCAAGTCAGATCAGTGTTCTCTTCATGCACGACTACGCTTTATCTGCCAGAAAATCGGCAGACTCACCACCCAGACTTGGAAACGGACTTTGGTCTACTTCATCGTAAATCTTGCTTTACTCCAATCCCACTCGTCAGGTGTACCTTCGGGTTCAGGGGACCGGAAGTGTTTGGAGGGTTTGGCCGAGGGGTTGCATTGTGAGCTGGAGGAGGAGCTGGAGGAGTCGGAGATAGAATTGCGACCCGGAACTAGTATGGTTAATCTTTTCTCGTGATCAATGCCCATGGCATCGAGCATTGAGCGCTGAGCGACGAGTACGGGTAGAAAATATCTATCCCGAGTCTCAACGCGTCAATTTACTTCATTTCCCTTGGTGTCCGCCGCGAGTCGCAAAAAATCACGTTTTAGCAAACAGCTGTAATGTCTAAAACAAGAACTGAGCGATCGAGAACAAGATCATCGCGTCGCACCCAGAGCGAGTTTTGAGTGCCACGACTCTCCAGTCGATGCAGATCGAGCTCTCACGACGTCTCGAAGCACAACGGCCACCTCCCCTCCCCGTTCTCCCGTGCAAACGTCTGACTCGCCACGAAATTCGTGACCGAACACAGTCCGTCGCCGTCCGCACCACAAAATGGGAGGTCTTGTACCTCGTCGTTGACCACGATCCGCACGTAATCGTCTTCCTCTCCTTTGCACGCCAGCTTCTCCACGATCATCCTCGACGAGAAGAGCACCATGTGCGAAGCGATCCAAGTGCGGCTCGGGTCCGGCTTCAGCGGGTTGAGGTCGCTAGACTGCTTGAATAGCCCCATGGCGCTGTAAATCGAGGCCATCTGGACGTCGTGTGTGAAATCGGCGTAAAATGTGCGATCGAGGGGGAAGGTGATCGGAGAGTCGTCCAGCGTGTGGTTCGTCTGCGTCTCATCTCGGACGGGTTGACCGGTCAGCCTCGCAAGTAGCTCATTGATCCACCCGACACCTTGAACCGGACCGAGCTCGTTGCCGTATCTGTAGAGAATGGTGTTTAGCAAATTTCAAAGTCGCGTGGCACAATCAAGAAAAAGAACACATACCCGTACCCGTAGTAGAAACCGAGATCGCTATTATATTCATATTCGGGCCACTCGTCGTCATGGAATAGATAGCACCACGGGCCAGCTTTTTCGCGTGCCACTGTCTCGTATGGACAGAGCGACATCAAGCTCACTATAT
>JBBPOR010000142.1:0-34423 GCA_038091555.1 Leccinum sublutescens | reverse complement strand
CAACGTTGCCGGTGTCCTTACCCCCGCCACCATCCTCGTCTCCGACTCCCAATCCCTGTCTCCATCCACGTTCTTCCCCCCACCGTCCTCTCTTCCCAGCGCGACGACATCGTCGTCCTTATCCCCATCGTCGTCCCGAACTTCCCATTCCTGTCCCTGTTCCCATTCCTCCCCGTCCTCTCGCCCCAGCGTGCAAAAGCGACCACACAACCTGCACAACAAGGACGCAAGGAACGTAGATTCTCTCACTGTATGTAATCGAACTACAGTCAGAAAAATGACCACCATGACCACAAACCTACAAAACAGAACAAAACAGAATAAACATCGATCAAGATGTTTGAGCTCGTCACGATAACCGTCGGAAATGATCTATTAGAGGTGCATTCACCTCCCTCACGTCCACACCAATCAAGCAAGCTCCGCAAATCCGACCCGCGGTGTCGGTTGAGGACCAGTCCCATGATCGAACACGGAGTATACGCTCTGCAAAAAAGGGGCCCCAATGCTCCAGAATGCTGACGTATGTATGCGCGAGGGGGGAATCAACAGTCGTTAATTGCACGACTCAGCAAATGATGGAAGACATCTCACAAAAGAGACTTGCACTCAGAGCACCGATAGTGCTGAAACAATCCGACGAACCCTGCGATATCGGTCCAAGTCTGAGCATCCCGATGGGGATCTTGAACGGCTTGCCACCAAACGTGAGGATCACCGAGGGGTTGGCATGACACGGGACTACAATAACGTCAACAATACCAGACCTTGATCGTAATGCAGACTCACGGGAATAAAGACCAGGTTTGGTTTCGATGGACTTGCCACCGAGGGCCTGATGCAAGTGAAGCACATTTACCTCGTCGCCAAAGATGAGGTTGGAACCGGTGTCGATGATGACGTTGACCTTGTTCGCGATCGTCTTGCCATTGCTTTGAATTTCGTCCATCTCGATCTGCCAGTGAGCCTGAGATGGATGTAAAATGGATGGAAACATCAGCACACGTCCACGTCCGTCAAGCATTTCAGCTTACCTGTTTCGTCACGTCGGCATAAGTGAGAGTATCTTTCTGGTAGAGCGCTTCGTTCGTTCCGCCGATGAATAATTCGCCTCCAGAAGAGCTAAGCTGGAACGAAAAAACCGGGTCTAACACCTTGTTCTCGCTGACGAACGTTTCAAAGAGCGAGCTGGCAGGGAACTCCGAGATCGACTGGAACGCCAATCCCAAGATACCGTCCACAGGGGGTTCATATGTTCCCATGAACCTGAATATCGATGCAGCACCGATGGTCTGCTTGTCTGCCTGATCGGTATGTGTGTGTCAGGCAGTATCGAGTCATTAGGCCGTAGGTTCCGCAAGACGATGGTGGTAGGACATACGGTGAAACCAGCCACGGTCACGTTGTCGGTGTATTGTTTTCCCGAGGCGTTATCTCCGTTTGCAAACATGATCTCGAATTGGCGGTTCAGGTCAATGGCAGTGCTGGATGAGGAGGGGTCCCAAATGGTGTCCTTTTCCGTGGTCGCACCTCCGTTGGCTGCTAGTACGAAGAAATCGCTGGGTAATATTGAATTGAACAAGGAAATGAATAGGCGGCTCAGTGAATACGTATGCACAACCGGTATCAAGTTCCACTATGATGGTGATTAGAGACTTAGAGTAAACACGTATCGCGAGTGCCAAAAGAGCATACCGTCAAACACCTTTGGAGGAGAACCAATCGAAAGCAGGGCGTGCCAAAAAAGATGATAAAACTTTGTCAAAGCGAGTTTACCATCACGCTTTTGGTGCCCTCTCTGTTCCAGAACAGAAGGATGGGTTGTTCCCGTGTTCTTTTCATAGTTCTCTAAGCCACGAACGATCTTGCTAAGAACGAATCAAATAAGCAGATGGCGATCTTTTCATCGATTACGTACGCGCTGACGGACGCAGCATGAGCTTCGACTGCGGCAAAATTGACAGTGTTGTCGGGGTGCAGAAAGATAGAAGGATTTTTTTTGGTAAGCGGTATGGCTACGCCCTTGCTCTTCCGCTGGGGCTGGGGTGCTGCAGCGGCTAAAGTGGCAGCCAGCAGTGCAATGACGAATCTGGTGATCGTGCCACAGCCTCGCATCTTGAACCAGCCAGGACAAATAGGGAAGAGAAAGTTTGAAGGGGAGATGTGGTGTTGGAACTACTATCCTATCCAGACAGCTGTTCGACTCTCGCAGTCACCCTGGGAAATGGCAGCGAGCGAACTGCATTGCATTACGGGCAAGGACGGATCGTCGACACGATCATAGTAGCAATCATCAAAATTTGAGTGCGGTCGATGATCATATCAGTCAAGGCACGTGGTGTCGCGCGTTCACTCGATACCGGCTCAGTCAGGCTATGCTGGCCCGAGAGTATTATTTCATCAAACGGCAGTGGCAGTCAGCTTTATTTTACACGCGTCAAATGAGTCTTTATAGATTGGTCTTTATACCCACCATCACTATCGTTAAAAGTTCTGGGCAGCCCGATCGACCCATCGTCTTGCTATGATATCTATTTCAGTGGATGTCATGAGATCGTGCGTGCCGCGCGACGAACTTGGCGCCTCAGTGGTAGCTTAGGTAGGACTGAGCTGAGAAGAGTGGGGTGGACAAACTAAGCATTGTCACTCGGAGTCCGGGTCATCGTCCCCCAGTTGACCACAATTCCGCGCTTTGTCCGAATACCAAGGACGGAGATCCTGAGCGCTCGGTGAGAGCGCGATACCTCTCTCGGCTTCTGCGGGCGCATTATGAGGACCACCAGTGCAATAACGAATTTGGTGATCGTGCCGCAGCCTCGCATCCTGGACCAGCCAGGACAAACAGAAGAGAGAAACTTTGAAGGGGAGATGTGGTGTTGAACTACTATGATAATCCACACTGAGTTGCATAGAAATATTGACCCTTGGAAATGGCAACGAGCGAAATGCGACAATCAGAAGATCGAGTGCCACCATCAGTCCATCCCGGCGCAATCCGAAGGGCTATACTGGAATATTGTTACATCATTGAAACGGTGTCGTGGTTGAGTCACTTCTAGGTTGCTTCTAGGCTATCCTTGGGGAAGTTCTGAGCCGCCCGATCGACTCATCGCCTTGCTACTATTATGTTGTAGTTCGATGGAGATCAGCATGTGAGCACCGTGTTCCCGCGCGAGATCGTGAGTGGTCATCTTACGCGTGATGTGGATGTAGCGGGTGACGTCGAACCACGAATTTGGTGCCTTGGTAGCACATTTAGACAGAACTATAAGCTGCGAAGTCCCAGGTGCGGATGTGGTAAAACTATGCATACGTGCATACGGGTCATACAGTTGACCACGATCCCGCTTCTTTTCCAAGTACCAAGGACGATGACCAGACCGGGACTCCATAAGGTTTGTGGTCACGAAGATTTGCCTCAGTGTCAAACTATCACAGAAGGCTATCATTTAACTCACTGAGTTCCATCATGTACATGGGTGAATCGCAGTTGGACGTGCCAGTGTCATCCCGCTCGCTTTGAACATCCCGATGGGTCAGTAATTCAAAACGTTCTTACCAACCGCACGTCACTCCGGGTAGCCAATTCACTGGCTATCTGTGATGTTGGTGCCTGCCTGAACCTGTTTGGTGATGTGAGTGTCTTCGGCGAGGCAGTGGTAAGAGGATGAGCTTGAGTGAAACATACTAGGTACTTACATAATCCTAGTAGTGACATTAGGAAATTGCTGTCTGAACAACCACCATGGACGAAGAGGCCGGCTATGCCTCCTTCGTCGCCCACCTCGCCGCTCTCGCGTGCACGTACCCGCCCCCGTTCATGTACGTCACAGACAACACGCGCACCACCGCCTCGGTCATCGACACCGTCTTCCACTCTTCCATCCCGGACTCACCGCCGACTCTGTTCGCACGAGTCAATGCGGTGGCGTGTGTGACATCGCGCGTGTTCTTTGATACCGTACTCGACGCGTTCGCAGGGTGGACGCCTACGTGGGAGGACGGGTGTCGTGTCTGGCCTGGGGACGACTCACAGAGGTACAACGACAACATGGACAGCTTTTTGCATGGGCTCAGGAGACTAAGTCGGGAGCGTACTGGCATCCCCTCCGGTCGAACAAGAAAAGGAAAGGGTAAAGCAGTTGCCTCGGAGGACGACCAAGAACCATCAATGGTAATTCTAGTCGAGAGAGCCGAGAAACTCGCCGAGCGTCTCCCAGAACTAATCGTCCCGCTCTCTCGCTTAGCAGAGCTAGTTAGTCCCCCTTCTATCAGATGTGGCTCGCGTGACCTCTTTATTATAGTCGCGTGTCAAAGTCTCGGTCATCTTTCTCTCCTCCGTCTGCTGGGAAGACATCCGCCCCGCCTTGGGTGCATCGCCTGATCCATATTACCTCGACGTGGATACCCTGTACAAACAGGGTAAGTTGTCACACACTGTGCTGATCCTTTTCCTTCGGTGAATCTTGACTCCTGTTTCCAGACATCCTCCAAAGACTTGCCTTGGCCTTTCGCGACGCGTCTCAGTCCTTGTCTGAATCCGAAACATCGTTCTCACATACGCCTCGCCGCTTGACCTACCATCCTGCTCTCCAACCGCTCTACGAACACTACGCAGAGACGCTTTACAACACAATATCGATATACACCCGCGACCCCCTCGAACTGCAATACGTCGCCGCGGCGCGGTGGCCCGGGTTCGTTAAACCGATGCTCGACCAGCATGATGAGCTAGTACGACAGGCAGAGGACGAAGGCGTGGACTCTCCCGAGCTTGAACCACCGGGCACAAACGGTCGGCTACGTCTGATCAAATTCTTCTTGCCGACGTTTACGGCTGCGTTGGACGCGTTGTATCCGCGACTTGACAACGCTACTGACTGGGCTGCCCGTCACGAGGACGATGCGGGTCAGAGCCAGAGGACTGGAGGGTCTTCCAAGGCCGCAAGTAAACCAACATCGAATTTCGGAGCGAACCACTTTCCACGCATGTCCAAGTTTATCTTGGTCGCTGCGTACTTGGCGTCGACGAACCCGGCGAAGAGCGACCTGAGGATGTTTGGGAGGGGACAGGAGGAACGGCGGAAGAGGCGGCGGAAATCGGGGTCTCCCAGGAAGGCCGGGGGTGGGCAGACGGTGGTCAAGGTACGCGGCATATGAAAAATAAACGTTCATTTGCTTCTTCTCTTCTGTCCCTTTTCTCTCACACCACGTGTCGTTCCCACATAGGTATCCCAACGGTTGCTCGGACCGGCGACGTTTCCTCTGGACCGGCTACTAGCGATACTGGGGGCGTTGTTGGAGGAAAATGATTTTGAGACGAGACCGCACGACCCGCGGTTCGGGTTGCCGGGGGAGTATACCGACATGGAGGTTGGGAGGGTGCATGTGTATGCAGCCGTAAGTGTCTTCTTAGCCCAGGAAGCTAGAGCCGTCGACTTGGCGACCTCACCAAAACTAAATCTGACATGGTCGTTTTGCAGATTGCCGAGTTAACGCTGGTTAAGGCGTTGCACCGGACGAGCGCAGCAGATAAACTGGACGGACCACCGACGTTCAAGTGTGGGATATCGCACGAGGTGGCGTTGGGTCTTGCGAGGGATTTGGATATCAAGCTGGGTGAGTGGATGTGGGATCCGGCTTGACGTCCGGAATCGTCATGCCGACGTGAGGGGTGGGAGTGGAAGATGCGGCCTTCTTGTTCAGAGTGGATGGTATGTATGGTATTCAGAATTGCCGTACTTCATCTGAGCAGTCCACCTCTGAGCTCCGGTTTATGTACTTATTATATTATTCTACGGGTGAACAAACGTCACGCGTGCGATGATCCGTATCATCTTCCCACTAGGTGAGGCCCGTGATGGCACCCCGGCCATGTGCTGATCATGGAGATTGCCGCGGTAGGTGGGTTATGCCCTTCGGAACTTGGTATTTGATGGACGGGAGCATAATATATGATCGGTTACGTGATACGATGCTCTGTCCACTCATCGCCATATGAGGGGGTCACACCACCGCATCAAGTTTCCATAATTACACGGATGGTCAGGAACAAGCACTGGATCGCTCTCAAGCATTACCGAAATCAAGGCTGGGCCTCTCACACCGCCCCAGCCATCTTCAGCCTTGTTCCATCCCCTTTACTCGACTCCAACTTCTGACTCTCCTTGCAAAGTTTGATGCCCATCGAGCGCACATCCTCGTCGCAAGACCGTTATTCACTGCAACGGTTAGACAGCCAAGCTTCGCATGAAGAGTTTTTTGCGGATGTGCAGACGATAGGGAGTCAGGATAAGGATTCGGAGTCGAGCAATCATGTTCGGACGTTTCATTCAGGTATGTTCATCCCTCGTCTGCAATTAAAACAATCGAACCCCATTCTGCAGCCTCTGGAATATCAGTGCGTGCCTGCTCACAGCCGCGTCATCCATCCTACTCAATCTTTCAAACACACAGGGCTTCGCCTCGACGTTCGACGACCCCAACCTCGACCCCAACGACACACCAGACGATGACGACTCTACCTTTGACGACGACTCGCCCTACCCCGAAGTCCGCTCGGCGGTCGCCAACACCGACGACCCCTCCGTGCCCGTCCTGACCTTGCGCTCCCTCGTCCTCGGCTTAACTTGGTCCATAATCATCCCTGGCGTGAACCAGTTCTTGTTTTTCCGGTACCCGAGTGTGCCGGTCGTCGGGATTGCGGCCCAGTTGCTTTCGTATCCGCTAGGGACCTTGTGGGCGTCGTGCGTGCCTAGAAGGAAGTTGTTGGGGGTGTCGTTGAATCCGGGGCCGTTTACGATAAAGGAGCACGTGTTGATAACGGTGCGCGGTCGTTTTTGGCCCAGACCCTTGTTCTGTTTCCTTACGGTGGTGTGGTTTGTTTACCTTTTTCATAGATCATGGCCTCCGTTGGATCGGAGTCGGCATATGCAGTGAGCAACGTGCCCCGCATAGCGGCCCTCCGAGTAGGCCCTGGGGGATATAACTGATTAGGAAATTTTTAGACCGACATTATTGCGGTGCAAAGGGTGTATTATAACCAAAGATGGAGTTTTGCCTGTTCGTCTTTTTCTCGAAGAAGATTATCCAGTTTCCACTGACGATGTACTTGCTAGACCAATGGCTCCTCGTGATTTCTACGCAACTGATCGGCTTCTCAGCGGGTGGTATAGCCCGTCGTTTCCTCGTAACTCCGCCGAGCATGATATGGCCGAGCACACTCGTGACGTGCGCGCTATTTAATACTTTGCATTCGCAGCAGTATGCCGGGACTGGACGGTTGGGCGGTATGACCCGCGAGCGGTTCTTTCTATACGCTTTCGCGGCGTCCTACATATGGTGTCAGTCCGTCCACTCTTGTCTGCTCGACTGTTTGGAGAGGCACGCTGAATATGATTCTGATGTCCTTATTATTGCAGACTTTTTCCCCGGATACTTGTGTGAGTACATGACTGTCTCTCGAGCGTCGGCCCGGACGGGTTGGGTTACGCCGTCGGTGGAAAAAAAGGTTTAGCCGAAATGCTGACATAAGCTTTATTTCTCTTTCTTTTTTTTTGGACGTGTGCGGGGTTCAAGTTCAGGCACTATCGTATTTCTCGTGGGTGACGTGGATATGGCCCGAAAACGCAGGTGAGCCTGTGCGGGTTTCCGAGACCGAATTTCTGGGCTCATGTTTCGTTGGCAAGTCGTTGCACAGTTGTTTGGGTACGTTCTCTTCCTTTCGTCTTCCCCCTTCTTTCGAACGGTTCGCGAATTGACGAGGCGTATGGGTCAGGTACGTCCATGGTATGGTGAGTCGTCGTGTTCGAATCGAGTTACGGTCGGGATACCCACGAAAGGACGGGAAAAGGGCATGTCCGTCGTAACGTTCGATTGGAGCCAAATCGCGTGCGTCCTTTTTTTTGTGGGGTCGTTCGGCCCGACATGAACCCGGACCCATACCTAGGTACATTGGCTCGCCGCTAGCCACGCCTTGTACGATTCTCTTCTTTTCTTTCAAACCCCATTCAGACTTGTTCGTATTCAGGGTGGGCCGCGGCTAACATCCTCTTTGGGTTCGTGGTGTTTTACTGTGGGTGGCTACGTCAATCGCATGCTTTTTCTTGGTGCTAACTCGGTTCGTATGCAGGGATCATCACACCAATACTCTACGTCCGTCACTCTTTTTGCTTTCGGATGTGGTAAGGAAATCGGAGCTTACGCCCATGATATCGGACAGTTTACGAACACGTGGAAGTCGTTATACATGCCGTGAGTCTTGAAAGGCATCCGTACGTCCTGGCGCTGATGATGGCGAGGACAGGATCTCGTCGCGACTTGTCTATGATAATACGATGCAACCATACAACGTCACGCGCATTCTAACGCCGGACGTCAGGCTCGACATGGACGCGTACATTGCGTATAGTCCGGTGTTTATGTCGTACGCGTTTCGGTTTTGATAGCATAAAGTCGTTGACTCCCTTTTAGGACGTGTTTTGCTATCGCGTATGGGTATGTCTGTCTTCGTTCTATACTTATTGACTGGCCTCGCTGATCTCGAAGTCCAGGTTATCGTTTGCCACGATCACAGCCACGCTCGTCCACACGTTTCTCCACTTCCGGAAACAGATCATCCAGCAGACACGGCGATCGCTAAGGGAAGAGCCTGACGTGCATGCGAGGTTGATGAGCGTGTATCCTCAGGGTGAGTTCAACCGTGTTGGTTTCCGTGATGGTGCTCATCGTTTTCCCGGTTCCGACTCGGGACAGTGCCTGAATGGTGGTACCTTGTGCTATTTCTGGTCATGTTCGTGGTGGGCGTGCTCATCATCGAGCTGTACCAAACGCAGATGCCAGTGTGGGCGTTCGTGATCGCTCTGCTAATAGGTGTGTGAGATTTGCGTTTCAGATTTCATCTTGAGCCGTCGGACCCTGTGCTGATCACCTGCGGAACTTTGCCAAGCGTTCACTTATGTCATTCCCTGCGGTATGATTCAAGCCATCACGAACCAGCAGGTCGGTCTCAAGTAAGTTTAACCCCATGCCTCGAGGCGAGCCTTGCTTATCGTCGTTCCTATGCAGCGTCATTACGGAGCTGATCATCGGGTACGTACTCAAGCGTATCTCTGCTCGCGAGAACCTGGTTCTCACGCTGACCTCTGGAACTGAATCTTGGATCCCACATTCCCAGCTATGCGTTGCCCGGTCGTCCGCTCGCGACGATGTTGTTCAAGACGTACGGATACACCGTGAGTTAATCTTCGATCGGTTCCCACGACCCTAGTTGCACGTGCTGAATGCTTGCTAGACGATGGTCCAGGCGTTGGTGTTCACGTCGGACCTCAAGCTGGGGCATTACATGAAGATTCCCCCGCGGATCATGTTTTGGTGTCAGGTTCGTCTGCCCGTCGTGACGTCAGTTCTCGCGCTCGACGTGCTTACTTCAACGCTCGCGCAGATCGTGTGTACGGTCATCGCCGGGACGACTCAGCTTCTAGTACAGTCGTGGATGTTTGATCATATTCCGTGAGTTACTCTATCTCGTATGGTTGTTTTCCTCGAGTGTATGGTGCTGACGGTCTGGCAGAGACATGTGTTCGAGTACGCAGAAAGATGGGCAAGTCGATCTCCGTCGCGTACTCGATATGCGCTAAACTTTTCCATCATAGATTCAGCTGTCCAAACACTCAAGTGTTCGCCACGGCGTCCATCATATTCGGTACGTACATCGGAGCTACAGACGGACGAGTGCTGAGCGGATCACGACGCTTCTTTTCGTTCGTTCTGCTTATAGGTGTCGTGGGTCCGAAACTTCAGTTTTCGTCCGACCATTTGTATAGTTGTAAGCCACACGCGACTCCGTCGGGGCTGGCCGGCTGCTGATCGATCAATCGACTCGCTTTCCGTTTTCCTTCTGCAGCGCTGTTTTATTTCTTCGTGGTCGGGGCCGTCGCGCCGGTCATTCCGTGGTTGTTGATGAAGAGGTGGCCCAATAGTTTCTTGCGGTATATCAAGTAGGTGGTTCTCTTTCACCTTGACGACGTGACACTCATGATTTCCTTGGTGCAGTTTGTGAGCATTCCCTCCCTAGGGGTGGATTTATATTTGGCTCTGGAAGCGCTGATCATTTGACACTGTCTTTTCTTCAAGTCCGGTCATATTTAATGGGACATTTCTTATCCCGCCAGCGACGGCGCTCAATTTCGTACCCTGGGCGTACGTGACGTCCTCAACCACGGGTGTGCAACGCTGACGTTGTTTCAGGCTCGTGGGATTCGTGTTTCAATTCGTTATTCGAAGGTGCGCTTTCCGTGACTTTTTGGACACTTAGTTTGCCAATGATGATGTTTGTCTGGGCGCGCAACTAGACGATATTTTGCCTGGTGGGCAAAATACAATTGTCAGATGTCGTTCTTTCTTTTTCTGACACTGCTTGCTGAGACGCTGCTATTTTCAGACGTCCTCTCGGCCGCGCTGGACGCAGGCTTGGCATTATCGGTCATCACTATATTTTTTGCGTACGTTTGCTTTCATTTTCTCTGTCGTGTCGTAGAGTTTGACAAAAGAAAAACAAAACAGTTTGCAATACCCACTGGACGGCACGGTGAGCGACGCTGGCCAACTCGTGCTTGACATTTCCGCTGACTGTTTGTTGTGATTGTGATTGTCGTGGCTTGCGTGACTGCCTGAACAAACGACGGTGATGGTACACGCAGATCGGGTTAAACTCGATGCAAAAGTGGTGGGGTAACACCGTGAGTTTGTCGGTTGTGGAGAATGATTGTCTGTTAACAACTTTTTCTCGTTTCTCCAGGTGTTTTTGACCAATTATGACGGCATTGGTATGCCTGTCCGTCAGCTCGCGCCAGGGGAGACGTTTGGGTGAGAGCGGGCGAATGCGTGGGGCTAGGTTTAAACGCCACCTCGGCGACAAGCCTGATATGGCTTGTGAACGGAGGAACTTGGGGAACGAAAGGATGATCATGTTATGTTCGCGGGAATTGCCGATCGATCTAAACTTTGTCGTTTCGTTTATTGGAAAGCTCGGACTCTGGCTTAAGTAGTTGGTGTTGTACTCATCACGCCGCATCAGAACCGCGAGACTCCTTTGTGCTCCTCGTCGGGAATAATGTCTGCCTCGCACCTCACAATTCCTCCCCTGAAGATCAGCACATCTTCTGCTGTACTGCCCACCCTTACCTCTAGCATATGACAGCCTTACATACCACATGTTCAACATCCTCTTCCTGTGCATGTTCGAGGCCCCGAGTGTGATGTTGCATTCCCCACTTGATCAACCTGACCTTGAGCACCACCGTGAATCCACAGAGGAAGAATTGACTCATCAGCAAATTAGAGCTGCGGGCCTGCGTTAGCCGAGGCACGAGGCGGGCGCAGGATTTAGTCTGCGCGTGAGAAGCGGAGTGTCTTTTGCCTCTTTCTTTCTTTCATATCGCTCTACTACCGTAGTCACTCTTTTGTCCTAGTCATTAGTACACATCATTCACCTCTTTTCGCATCTTTCACCTTTTACATCTGTCTTCCAACTTCTGTCTTTTTCACATGCCTATCCAAGATAACCCCCATAATATTCAACCCCCAGATTTCAATCATGTGGATTTCCTAGAATCTCGCCAACGCATGGTTGATAGGTTCGACCTTTCCCACGAAGAAGCTGCCCAACACCTTCTGGAATTATGGCAAGACGACAACCAGATCAAACACCGAGACTGGGATCACCAACAGGCCCAACTAGCCCAACAACGTCACATCGACGAGCAACAAGCAAGAGAAGAGCGAGAAGAGGCACAACGTCAACAACAAGAAGAACAAGACGACGCCAGAAAGGAGGACTGTAAGAAGAACTGCGCCAAGTTCCTCCCTTACGCCAACGTTCCTCCTCCCTCCTCCAATGAATGCAATCCCTCGCCTCTCGCCCTACGCAAACTGCAAAAAGGCGAACTCGTCGAACTCTACTTCTTTACCAACAAAGGACTAGCTGACGCCCAGGACTTCAATCACTCCGTCGACAACGATGCGTTCGCTCTCATGCCCAATGAAGAAGGCCTCCATTCCTTCATCCCTATAGCTGCTGCCAAAGCTAAACAGGCAATCATCCAGGACAAAGACCTGACTTGGGATCAGATCGACCAAGCAGTTCACCGTCTACTCGCCGCGATGAAATGAGCCAACTGGCCCAACGAGCGCATTCAAGACATACTCAAATTCTTCCTGAACCTAGCCACACACTCCTGGAGGCATGACCCGGATGAAACAGCACAACAAGCGCTCATCGCTTAGTACGACGCTTACCAGGCCGTCTACCGCCGTCGCTGGCACGATTCTCTGGGTACTGACTCGTCCTTCAATCTCAAATTTATCGACCAAGAAGCCCTCACCCACCTCAAAGCGAAAATAGTCAACCAAAGACGATTAGCAATCGATCTCCGAGCCAAAGAGGCGAGTCACTTCCCAAAAAACCCATCAAACTTCTCTTTTACTAACCAAACCTCCACTCCCTCCCCTCTTCTCCCCTCCTCTCCGTTTTATTCTACCTCAAACAACCCCCCACATGCCTCGGACTGGCCCGCTCCACGGCTCATAATGCCCGCGGTGTCCCACGTCCTTCCACAGCACGTGATCTTACTCGCCCGGGTTCATACACCCTAAATCCAATGCTCTAACGCATTCCTCCCGCTTTCACGCACGCGTCTAACCGCACACCACACATCCCTCATACCACAGGCAGCGGACCACTTAGAAATGGCCGCGAACCGAGCCTCTTTCTCGTTCGCTGCGCCACCCGCCACATCCAACATAACCTCCCAATACGGCAACCGTGATACTTCGTTCAAACCTTCGTCCACCAAACGGCCACTCTCCCCAAACGCCGACCCCAACCTCTCCCGCTCTCTGCACAAATGGCAGAAGTCCTTCCGCGGTCCGGACAAAGGTACTCATAACTCAGAACCCCTCCCTCCCTGCGCGGTCGCTGGTTTGCCTCAGCATTGAACCCCATGACAGCCCAGTCGTCGAATGCGCCAGAGAACGCACATGGGACAGAAAGTTCGAAGCTTTCGCCAAAAGGGTCCTCAAATCCCTCGTCGCCCGCACGACCAATCAACGCCTCTGCTCCCGCTGGCAGCATCATGACGGCTGCAACGACAAGCATACACAAGCTCATGTCTGTTTGGGCTGCGGCTCCACCACACACGGAGCTTGCCAATGCCCTCGTCGCCAGAAGCACCAAGGCACAAACGCCATATAAACCAGACGTGTGGCAAGTCCTTCTATCAGAAGCTAACCTAAACGACCGATTCGGTAATATTCCCAACAGACTTAGATACAGATTTACTGTTGATTTCCCCACCATAACCCACATACAATCCCCTCCCAATTCTCCCTCAGTAGACACATACAACGACCAACTACGAGACATAGTTAGCAAAGAAATATCCAAAGGTAGATACATCGGACCTTATCCCATCTCCACTATATACCAAACCATTGGCCCGTTCCAATCATCCCCCTTATCCATAATACCTAAACAAGGCCGAGGAGCAGACAGGCGGAGCGAAGCGACGTCTGGCTTACCCTTTTGATTCCACATCTCTGCCCCTGGAGATGGATGGACAAAAAGACAGGATGCCTTCAATTGACTATCCCATACCATTAGACATCTACCAAACATTCTAGAAGTAAGTGGCAGTGTACATGGGGGTTTTCAAGGTTGGGAAATCAATTAGGAATGATCTAGAACGCCTTTGAAATGTATTTGAACACATAACAAAGTCTACTCTCTCGCCACCTTTTTTTCTTTGTAACAATTTTTCCCAACCACCAAATCTTACCGGACCTTTTGTAAAAGCTTTATATACATATAATGAATGGACTGACACCATTTATTGACCTATATTGTAGTTTTGTATTTTAGTTTTTAATTCCCATTGAAGTATATAATATGGATGTACTGTCTTTTAGAGTCCAGGTAGGGTTGTTCATTATTTCCCAATACCAGTGCAAGGTGCCGCTGATGATTGATCGCACCTGTTCTCAAGTAAGGATGAGGGTAGGGGGTATGTCGTTGAACAGAATCATGAACAGCACCCGGATGTGTGATTGGTATACTAAGAAACATCAGCCAAGCAATTTTTGAAGCAGTAACACATGGAAACACTCTGTGCAAGTCAGCAATCATAACACATAGTCATTAGCTTTAAACTCTGAAGGAAGAGAAGTGCACTCTTGTTCTGCTGTGAATGCCCTGGTAACTCCATCAAGAATAAGCATAATGTATGTTGATTTTGCCGCTGAACATATAAACAAATCTGCCAGTGAGTCTTTCCCTCACTGCTATGCCTCACATTTCTTATCCTCCTTCCTGCTCACCATCACCTGTGCTCACCAATGCTGGGCAGAAAGCCAGGGGCCACATCAACAAGTTCGTACCTGGGGGGCTTAGCCAAAATGGCTATTGTCAGAAAATGTACAATGGCTTCATTTACGATTGCTGCTCAAGACTCTTGCGAGCCTTGACCAGCTCAACGTGTTGCTTCTTCAACATCTTGATCCATCACACTATTGCCTGGACCTGATGCTGGCTCCCTGCCACAACTAGACATAGACCAGCCTCCACCGGACCGTGGTTGAGATAGCTCCATTATAGGTAGATCTTGAGTTTTATCCTGCCCAGGTATATATGTCACCGCAAATTTCAGTCACCTTTTTGACATCTGTTGGCCAGACAACGAGAGGGTTGGCTTTCAACAGATAGAAAGCCCAGTTTCCTCTGGTCCTAGTCCTTGTCCTCTGAGCAGCTGATAGCAGCAGATGCTGATGGAACATGGCCTAAGGCTTAATCATAAAACTTTGTTCAGGTAGTCAATGAGGCACTAAATCAGCAGCATAAGACCAGGAATGACCTCACCTGGCTGCCTAGTTGAGGTGATATCTCTTTAACTATTTTTTGTCTCATATTTACCTCAAAATGCCAGCTTTGCCATTGAGGATAAATGCCTACTCATAGATATTTTACACTGACCTTCAGGATTCCACATTCCATCAAAATTCCCATTAAAATATATAGTGACTATGTCATTAATACAACTTGCCAGAGAGCTCTAGATATCTGGTCACCATATCCACCAGTGAGCAACATTCTCTTTCAAAACAATTGATTCACTTTCCATCCTATGGCTGCCCTTAGGCTCCGCATCCCTGTAGTTCATCAATCCAACCAGAAGATTGAACAGCAACCACATGGCTCTGCTCAAGCACCTGCAAGTTGTATTAAAGCACTTGGCAAGATGGACTCTGAAGAATGTGAAAGACAACCAGAAGGGTGGAATTTTGATATGCAATGTCATGTAACTACCATACTAGTTACCTCAGGTAATCCAGGCACAGATCACACTGATAAGTATTTATTCTATTTCATTAATAACTATAATTACACACTTAGCATAGGTGAAAGTGGCAATTCCTTGAATGAACCTAGTAACTCAGCCTCAACCAAAAGAAACTGCAAAATCAATTCTTGAACTTCCTTGTAAAATTCTGCTTTATTAATCTCAATTTAAATTATCCTTATATGATCCTCATTATGATTGAGACTAGGTAAGAAAGTTTCAAGTTATTGCCTAAATCATTTCACTTACAAGTTCCAATCAACTATGGTAATGTTAGAACTCTTGGTTCTCTCCTTGAGGACAATAGCATGCTGAAGAGAAAAATATGAACCAAGTGAAGTTCTGCTCTCAGTTGATGCATCTTTTCTTTATTCCTTGAAAACTATTCCTTGTGTCTTTCAAGGATTGATTCTTAAAAAGTCTGAGTCAGTTAAGTTAATGAAGAAAGGATGAACTAACCAATATGGCTGCTGTTCTTTATGCGGCCTTCAATAAGGTCTGGAATATGCATTTATGTTTTCAATGGATCTGTCAACTCACCACCATGCAAGGACTCTGATTGGTCTTTATTCTGGAGTCAATCTGGCTATATTGCAAGTTACCACAAATTACAAGAGGGCACTTTGTCAGTGGATGAATTCTACATGGTAGATGCTTTGGAGAACATTTTCTTACATCTCCAGTGCCTAAGCAAGGGGCATATGTGGAAGATTGAGAAAGGATCCTTTGTATTTGTCATCAACCCTCGCTTTTACAAGATCAAAAGCTTGAGCAAGGATAGCCAGAAGAAACACAGGGGAACAAGGAGCCCACATTTATTGAAGTCCAAGAAGGTCTAGAGCTATACCAATTCAATGCATTTGATGGACTAGCTAGCAAAACAGAGAAGGTAGAACACCAGAGAAGAAAGGCAAGACTTGAGAAGCTCATCATGCAGACCAACAATAAACAAAAATATCCTCAAATATCCAAAAAGGTTTCTTTTGACCTGCCAAAACTGGGAACAACTTCCAGCATTACAGGATACCATCTGAGAGAATAGCTCAATACTTGCCTTGTACCCCTCAGATAAATATTGAGTTTTCCAACCTCCAATGAATGGCAGCATGTTCTCCTTCTCCTTCTCATTGAAAATGAAAAATGTATATAGTGGATGCCAAGAGACACCGTTGGGGAACATGGAAGCATTTTTCCTGTGAGTATTAAAGCCCTATGAATCCACTGGTAACATTTATAGGCTGTTCGAACAGCAAAATTTCAAAGGTTAGAATTTTATGTTATGCCGGCATTACACGGCAGTACCAACATTGCTACATCCATTCCTTCACATGGCATTATCCATAGGTCACTCAGCTGTCTCTATCGACATCACCTGCTTGCCACCCTGAACCACTCTACCTTAGACTACCTATGCCTGCAGCGATGCCTTATGTGTCTTCCACCAATGTTTGCCTGCCTTCATTTGCATCTTTCTCTTACCAGGTCTTCATCTCTTCATCCTCCCATAATCCACGACAGACAGCGTCGCAATTGGGGGTATATGTGGTGACTGGACTTGTTCCGTGTAAGTGCCATGAATGTCACCCTCAGTAGATATGGATATTAGAACACATTATATACTTCAATGGGAATTAAAAACTAAAATGAAAAACTACAATATAGGTCGGTAAATGCCATGTGTCAGTCCATTTATCAGATGTATATAAAGCTTATACAAAAGATCTAGTAAGATTTGGTGGTCAGGAAAAATTGTTACAAAGAAAAAAAGGTGATGAGAGGATAGACTTTGTTATGTGTTCAAATAAATTCTGGAGGCTTTACAGACTATTCCCAATTGATTTTCCGACCTTCAAGTTGGAAACCCCCATGTACACTGTTGCCTACTCCTCAAAGTCATTTGTTGAATTGATATACTAGTAAAGGTAGAAGGAGGAGGAGGAGGTCATTGGTCACCACTAGGAAATAAATAGCCAGTGCTTAGAAGATGGTTGGAATATGTTTGGTATATATCTAATGGTATGGGACAGTTGATTGGAGGTATCCTAGATGTTCCTCAGGTAAATTGGCTGGTGTTTTGATATAGCCACCCTCGTGCCAGTTGCATTCCTCAGAGAGGACACAGTGGACGAGCTCGTGGTTGAATGCTTTGTCAATGCATTCTTCCAGTTGGACTGAGTTGATGTGAATGATGGTGGAAACTATAGACCCATTTTTGAATAAAGTGTCAAAATCAAAATCATATATTTGAACATATGATGTTACCTACTAGTACCTCTTTCTCCCATTGGCTCATTGGTGTCTACACTGACGAGCCTCACCATTCAATATTCAATATTCAAAGTTCATTGTTATCTACATTGACAAACTTCTTCCTCTCCCACATTCCCTATCCCACTCACTGCTTCTGCCATAACTCATCTGCATTTACATTGATGAGTTTCAAGTTCCCCATCATTTCGTCTAAGGTCTCTTCAAATTATATGTTCTGAGTACACTTGAACTCTTTGGTGTTTACATCAGAGAGTTTCTCCTTATCCCACTAGCTCGTTGGTGTCTACATTGATGAGCCCTGCGACGCCATTGTTCAAAGTTCGTCGTTGTTTACATTGACAAGCTTCTCTTTCTCCCGTGTTCCCTATCCCACTCGCTCCTTCTGCCATAACTTGTCTGTATTTCCTGGACCATATTACATAATCAGACAGTCTCCTCTTTGCTGTCTATGGCAACATCTCTCTCCTTGGTCTCGGTACATTCTCCTTTTCTCTGCCCTTCTCGCTATCCACAGTTGGGTGTTATTTTCATTGTCTTTCCTGCCAGCTACTCCTTCTCTCTGTGCATGGTATACCACACATAGTGTCTCTCTAGCTCTGTCCCTCTGTTTTACAGTCTTACCCTTCATGCTGCCTGTGGTTTACTGCAGACAGTTTCTTTCCTCAAAACTCTCAACATGGCCATTTTACAACACATGGACCTACCTGACATCTTCAGACTGCCAGCATCTTACATCCTCTCTTCCCCAGTATATGAATAAGATGATGACATCTGCCCATCATCCATGGTGCCTTGAACAGAGAAAATTTGATTTTACATAGAAGTTATATATTACAGGTTGCTACTATATGCTACTTTCTGTGTGTCTTGCTACACTTTTTTACCTCTGTTTATGCTTCCCTGGGCAACACCGCCTGTGATAACATGCAAGTGCAGTATTGCCAAGTGAATTTTGGAATTCCTGGAGAAGTCGTCCCCAATGCTTATAGATATCATCATTGCAATATCTGATTCAGGAGCAGTACCAGTTATCTTCTCTAACTGACATAGCATTTTCTTTTTCGTTGAACTGAAACTGATTGTGCAAGGAGTAGGAGGAAGCAAGGGGTGTAAGGTGAGATTGAAATTGGGAATGACAATGATCTCCTTGTTTTGTATGGGGAGGTTGAAGTTACAGCTTACATGGATGTCGCAATCTATTCACACATTGCTGGAGAGCTTGCACTTGACATGAATGAACCCCCTGAAGTCATCATCCATGTTTGGGTGGTGGCGGGTGATGGGAGAGCTTGCACTTGAGCCTTCTGTTTCTTTGCTTGCATTGACATCTTGGATGCCACATTTCCTCCTAAGTATGGACAAAGGGCCCAAGTCTTTTTCCACTGTTAGAGTGTCAGCATGATCAACCATACGATCATGCAAATCTATCATATACCTGATGCAATAGCCTTTAGTGCCCATGGATTAGGGATCTTTGAACTACTGCCTTCTCCTAGCTCCTCATTGCTATCCTCAATAATTGCCTGATAACATTAGCCAAGGCAATCTGCCAGAATTTTGATGTTCCATACCATCCAGTAGGCTTGCCGGAAGGCTGCATTAGCTGCGTCTACTCTAGAAGGGCACCTTTTAACTGACTTGGTATATTATGTTATAGGTTGAGGCTGTGGGCTGAATGGTCCAACCTAACTGACATCCATTCACCGAGGAAAGGTGCTAGTACTGGCAAAGCAGAGTGCTGAAGAGCTGCAGTAATGGCGGCCTATGTGCTTGCCAACCACAGTAAGCTTCATTTCCCTCAGGCCAGCAAACCCACTCCTAGTAATGCACCCCAGCCATTCTAGATTTGGATGCCGATCGGTTTTCCGAAAAGGTCAAAAGTCACTCGCTTCAGCCGACATCTCTTCCTGGCTCAAGAAACTCAATAAGTATTTCAATCTATCCAATCTGGGGGCTTTGGATGAGACCTGTACCATTATTGACAGAGAAGGAAAGATCCTATTGTGGTATCTACCCTCCTTGATATCCCCATCCAGAGTGGTAGCTATTTTTTTTTTCCATCCAGTGCTTTTGCCATCTTAACAAATTCTCCCCCAGGCTTTCTGCAACCAGCTGGTAACCACTCTTAGACCTCAACTGGAGAAGTCTGCCTTTCTGCTAGGCAGCAACTCTTGGAGACTCCATGAGTTCCTTGCCCCTGAGGATTCTGCAGAGTTTGGCAGGGGAAAGCTCACCATTTCTTTAGCTCATTTTATGCAGCAACAGGAGGTTAGTTTTATTGCTGCTGTTCATTTCTCTGCTGACTTTTTACATCACTGGCAGAGAATTGTGGACTGCATCGTTGTGTCCCCTTGCATTCAGCAAGACCCCCCTGTGGCTAGATGGTTGCAAGATATGAGTTCTGTAGAGGCACTTCTGGATGAGGTGACTAGCTTTGTACATCTTTCCTTGAAGAATGCAGGCCAGCAGGCTGTTGCTCTTCTTTTAAAGGATGAGGAGTATTGGCCTTCAACTTCCTTTACAGGCTTTGAAATGATTGTCAACTGGACAACTGACATCAGGACATTGGGTCTTCTAGCCAGGCTTACGATCTCCTCCTCAGCCTCAGCTTGGATCACCAGTTCCAGATTGGAGATTTCTGAACTTCAGGCTAGTTTCAGTTACAGGGCAGGAATAGCTATGGAAAAAAATTAATTCATCCTTCCTGATGGCCTTCAATCTGGCTATGTGAACTATAACTGTGAAGAGCCAGTACTACAAGATTGTGCAGCCGTGTGTGTGATTGTTGGCAGTCTGAAACTGCAGCATTCCTTTGGGGGAAAGCCTCAGCAGTCTGGAGCAGGAGCATTTTTTGGCTTTATGTCTAGACGCTAGCCGACCTCTCTGCACTGGTAACTCCACTGCCAACTATCCTAAGCACGGAGTGATTCAATGACTTTTGAATGTGCTTGACCATTTTCACGGTGGTACCCGGGCTACCCCTCCTGTTGGTAACTTCACACCTATTCCCTCTAGTGACTCTCTTCCTTTACAGCCTTCCTCCCCTGTCCTAGGTGAGGCTTGACGTCTTTCAGTTGATCTACTCTATGATTGACTGACTTCCAGAAGAAAAAGGTGGAAACCTATACCAGATATTATTGGGGGAAGATGAGCCACTTGGGGCTTCATTTGGCGTGTAATCAATTCCAACATGTATACAAAAAGTTGGCTGAAGAAGCCATTATTCAAACTTATTTCGATGTGGCACCTCTTTGCACCATATGACATTCAATGTGTGATGTTTATTGATCTTTTATAAACATATTCTCTTCAAGACAGTCCAGATATCTACACGAAGTGGATCTTTTACATAGACATGGATAGAGTTCTGGAGCGTAAACCACCACCTTCATTTCGAAACAGCAAGTAAGTTGAATTTGTCAACCTGGATGTATTGAAGCTGAATATGCCCACAGAGTATCAAGACAGACCAACAGAAAGCCTGTCAAATAGAAGTTGGATGTGGCTATTCTGGTAGCCAACAAGCTTACTCCAGATGAAGACCAATACATCAATTAAGTCTATCTTGAAGACTACAACATCATTGTCTGTCAAAACCTCCATGAAAGTTGACCATGTGGTTATGCTGTTCCTCTGGCCAATCTATTCACACATTGCTAGGGCCCAGAGACACCAACTAGTTTTCATATGTGTGAAATATTTATCTCAGTCTTTACACCACTGGCAAGCTCCAATTATTTCTCCCTTTTACTACTAGCTAAGCTTTGATTCAGTGTCATCAAGATCACAATTCCTCACCTCATGTTCTTCCTCACATCCATGCCACCACATTTTCCTTTGCAGCCAGACCAGTGGCTGGTCAATTGCTATCAACTGCTGCAGACACTCAACTCTATAAGCTTGAAGCAAGCTGGTACAGGATCCACAATACATTTTTGACCCATTATTTTCCATACACCATTCAAGGTCAGTACATAATCTCACCTTGTTTGATTAATATCTCAAGAATGTGACTGCTAATTTTCATAATTAGTAACTCAAAATGATCATAGGAAAGGCATCTATTTTATGGTAACATCATATATTGAGATTTTGACACTTAATTAAAAAATGGGTCTATAATTGATGATTGCAGCTTCAAGAATGCATATTTTCAATCTCAATTTGGTAGTGCAACAGCTGCACAGTGCATGTGGATTCACCTCACCAACCTTGAAATTGAATTTTCCATCATTTCCCTGGATGAAAACAAAAAATTCAACCAACTGGATGGAAATCCAGACCATGTTTCCAACTTTGACATCTGTTAACTCCATGGCTGGCATAATCAGTGGGCTGCTGAAAGCCGACAGGGTGAGGGCAGGTTGGGAAAGCAAGGTATGTTTTCTGGGGAAACATTTTCTGGGCTAGGAGTTGCAAACCAAAATCATGAATGTGGTGTTAATAAAAGGCGAATTTTGGACTGTCTGATCTAGCTTCTGCATGATGCTCTTGCGGGACTGACTGTACCTACACTCTCTCACCCAGACAGTGACAGCAGTACCATATGTGCCATAACATGGCTTTAAATCAAGCCAAATGTCTGGTATAATGTCTTGTCTGTTTTCCTCTATGATTCTTGAGTTGGGAATGTGGGAAACTTGCATCTGGTGTGACTTGTAACAAACACCCTGATGCAGTCAGTGAAGTATTTGATGGAGTGTTCACAAACTGCAATTGGAGACATGCTGTCAAGTCTGTGGGAATAGTTAGTAGGATTGCTTGTCCACATCTCCAGCTGGTTCACATTGATGGGCATAGTGAGGAGCTGAACTACCTGTTCATAAGAACCTTCCAAGAGAGATTTGACAATATAGAGGGCTCTTCTCCAAACATATTGGACAAATTTGTCAGTCACCCGCTTCAGCTCTGATAAGAAAACAGTTCTGAATTTCAAGTCAGATATGTGGGTCCAGGCCATCTGAGCATGACCAGGCAACTTTATTCTAACTGCAAAACATTTATATCTCAATTATGACATATATAGCACTGCCGACTTACCACATTTTAGAGCCAATATTCCATCAACCCAATCTGACCAGAATGTTCATGAATGATCTGAATCATGACATCCATAAGGAATGTGTCATGAAGGGCAGATGTGACTGCTAGCCCCTTTTCATTACATTGGGCACAAGCAACCTCTACAACACTCTGAAACAGGGTGATCCAATTTTCAGCCTGTACTGATCTCAAAAGATTGAGAAAGGCAGCTATAATGCATTTTTTTCTCAGTAGATTTCATGAATAATGTCAAAAAAACAGACTTACGAACATCTGCACAATAATAGATCCTCCTAGTAGGCAATAGCTCAGGCTGTGGCTATTAGAGGGTTGCTCAGCTGTTAGCCTTGTGGGTCATAGTAAGGCTAGGGATGACTTACCACACTTTCCAAGCCCATCATTGCCAGCTGGAGCCTGAGGGCTATCATCACTGGATATAGATATAGGAAAAAAAGGGAAGGGTGCCCTGCGTGCCACAGTGTTGACTCGACAATGGCAAAAAAAGAATGGATAGAGTTGAGAGTGTGAAATGCTCCCAAGGTGAAAGGATACAGAGGAGAAGTGGAAGGTGCCCAGCATGCCACGGTGTTGACTCGACAAGGGCAAGAAAAAGAAAGGTACAGTTGAGAGTGTGAAATGCTCCCAAGGTAAAGGATGCAGAGGAAAAAGGGAAGGGTGCCCCATGTGCCATGGTATTGACTTGACAAGGGCAAGAGAAGAACATATAGAGTTCAGAGTGTGAAACGGCTTCCAAAGTGAAAGGATGCAGAGGAGAAGTGGAAGGCACTCCGTGTGCTGCAGTGTTGACTTGACGAGGGCAAGAAAAAGAAAGGTACAGTTGAGAGTGTGAAATGCTCCCAAGATAAAGGATGCAGAGGAGAATTGGAATGGCTGAGTGGGAGGCTGATATGGTGGTGGGTAAAAAAACTTCTCACAAGAGACAAGTGACACTTTGTAAATTGCAACCGACGTGATGGGTAACGCCAGTCAAAATAACAATTTTGATAAGTGGTCACACCATAAGCTTGTCAGTCATGTAGTCAGTCACAACAGAGAAGTTAACAATAGAAAAAAACATATGGTATTTGAAAACTAAAGGCTGGTAATGCCATAAGTCTGTCAGTCATGCAGTCAGTCACAACTCAGAAGTTAAGGGTAGAAAAAGACATATGGTGTTTGAAGTCAGTCACAACACTGGTAATGAGTGGTCACACTACAATCTTGTCAGTCATGCAGTTAGTCAACGAGAGAAAAAGACATGGCATTTGAACACAAAAGACTGGCTAGTACAAGTCACAGCTACATATTAGTCGGGCATAGCAAATTGAGATACTGATGGTCAAAATCACCTGCAGAAACCGCCTGCCTATCAGCCTCTAACTGGTCAATTTTGGAAAATAAGCCAACATAACGGCAAAGTCGCTCTTCGAAGGTTTCTTCCAAGTGGTGCTTGACTTCAGCAGGCGAAGACTTTAGTCAACCCACTGAAACAGGCTGCCTAGGCAAAACTGAGTAAACGACTGGTGTGTCTCACCAGGTTGAATAGCAATGTTTCCATGCTGAATAGTGCCTGAAGGTAAGAGGATGGTGGAACCCTGAGGAAACTGAACGGCCAAGTTGAGGTTAAATAGAATGAGGTGACCACCCTTGATGGGGTCATACAATCCACAGGCAAAAACAGCGCAAAGACCAAATGGAAGGTTGGCATTGTTGACGTGTTCCAAGGTCACAACACAAGGGCCACAGTTGAACCCCACTACAGGAAAGACACTCCTCTTGAAAACATGGTTGAGTTCAGGGTGAGTGTCATACAGCCATTTCAACTTTTTTCAATACTCTTTGTGCAGCTTGGGTGCATAGAAAAAAAAAGGCGCCTTGAAAATCGAGCAAAGGGAGCCACTTGAAGAAGGCCAGCTAGACACCTACTACTCATAAACCCTGTGGCTTATCCAAAAACACTATCCCTTGTGAGGCTGTCAATTATGTCTTGGTCGGGCTCGTGCTGGGGCTTCAGGTATCCAGGTGTCTATATGTTCCATCAGTAAGTGTGACCTGTTGCAAATTTGTAGTATATGGACCTACAACCACTTCTGTAAGAAACCCTAGAGGTGAGGGAAACATAACTGCCCCTGCGTCCTCCCGGAAGTGCCATCACATTTTTGGCAGCCTCTTCTAACAGCATGCTCATTCTACTCTGAACGTCACTTGGACCAGTCTTTATAGCCAGGACATCCGGCAAGGGCCATTAAAACACGACCCTCTTCATCAAGAATTGCAAAGGGAGTACTGAGGGAACAGCTTAGTATTAGAATGACACAATGAGGAAGACAGACCTTCTGTTCCATGGAAATATCCGGATGCCATGTTAAACAACCTTGAGACTCCAGTGTCCATTCCTCTTCACTGGTGCTGGGGGTCTGGTGAAGGCTGACCCAGCCACCCTTGGCTGTAGCCAACCTGGAAACATTGTAGTTGATGGGTAAGGGCAGGGGTTTGACATTAAACTGCGAGAAAGAAGACCGCAGACAGCCTTGTTTCTTTTCACTATTCCTCATGTGTTTTTTCTGCCTACACTCCTTAGCTGTGACGACCCTAGCACTTTGGGGGAGGGGTTGAAGGGGATCAGCCCGCTCAGTTTGACCAGTATGGAGTGCAGCGGAGTACTGGAAGGAACGAATTGCACAGGCATGATCTTCCAAGCAGTCCTATACATATGATTCCACATCTCCACCTACTCTGGAGATGGATAGAACAGATGGACAGATGGACAGATGAAGAAAAGACAGACACAAAAAGGACAGCTGGACAGATGAAAAAAAAAACAGACAGACGGTCTAATGGACAGACGAAAACAAAATGGTGGGTCAGACGGGCACAAAAAAGATGGATGCATGGACGGACACCAAAAAGATAGATGGTTGATGTCTTTTTCATAACTTGGGTGCCAGGTCAAAGCCTGAAGTCATTTTATGTGCTGATGGGCACTATAGAAGAGCTATATATGGTATTGGGCCTTATATTGTTGATTATCCTGAGCAAGCACTTTTATCATGTATTGTTCAAGGATGGTGTGCCAAGCAAGTGTATTTTTTATTACATATCTTGAATATCTTGTCAATTTTTTTAAGATGTCTTGCTGATTGAAAGGATTTGGATGGCTCAAGATCTATACCTCATACCCATGATCATACAAGACTAGTTATGCAACATCTCAATGCTCTGAGATATAGAAAAAATATAGTATTCTGGCAAGTAGTGTCTCAATGGTATTAATTTCTTATTCAAAAACCGAAAATAGCCATTTACTGCATCATTCTCAACAGCAAATATTCATGAATTAATTGCTCCTGATATTCTTCATCAATTCATCAATTCAAGGTATCTTCAAAGACCATCTTGTTTGGGTTTTAACAATAGACAGGAAATGATTTCAAAGCTCTGATGAAGGTAAGTGATAGAAATTATGTGTGAAAAAGAAACACTGATCAAACATTTCAACTTGAAATCAGATTTTCTACCAGCAATAGCAGACTATATACCAACTCCAATGGTGCAAGCCATTTCTGCTTTCATGGAGTTTTGCTACCTTGTCTGCCAATATTCTCTCGATGAATAAGATCTGCAATCATTGAGAAATGCTCTCTAGTGATTTGAAATCCACCATACAATAATCCAGACTTGTGGAATAAGACCCAAAGGAATTTACATTCCTCACATCCATGCTTTACAACATTATAAAGAGCTTATTATTATTCAACTCTTTGGTGCTCCTAATGGACTTTGTTCATCAATCACTGAGTCCAAGCACATCACTGCTGTCAAAAAGCCCTACAGATGATCAAATTGCAATGATGCCTTATATCAAATCTTGGTAATCAATCAGAGGCTTGACAATCTAATGTCTTTTAGAAATGCACATATTGCAAAAGATGTGTTTTTCATAATTCAATTATATAAAGTTGTGAGAAGACTTCCAGGATTGACATGAAAGAGGGAGAAAGAAGAGGTTGATCAAGGAATGTGAAAGGGTGGCTTGGGGTTCCTAGAAGGGATAATGACTCACCAAGACAGAACAACACCTGCAGATGCTCTAAACTTCATTGCAGATTGTTTTACAAGGCCCATGGAAGGTTCCTAGATAGTTGGAATGGATTTGGATTGTTACTAGTATCATTATGAAAGGTCATGCCTTCAGGAGAGTCATTTGCTTTATTTATCAACACTGTTCAAGACCTCGCCCATGAATATGATTGACAGGCAGAAATCACAGGCCAAATTAAGTTGAATAACAAGGATCAACCATTTTCACATTCTCCAGGGTATGGCTTCAGTTCAGATCTCAATCTTGTAAGTTTTCCATCCTGCTAGATACATAAAATGTTCTCACTCACAATATGACAGGAAAGATAGGTAAAAGTAGTGTTATGAGGTCTGGTCCTAAGACCGATGAAAAACTGATTTTTAACCAGACCAGTCCTGATTGGTCCGGTCCATCCTGATTTTGATTTACATCAGTCTTGGTCTTTTGATTTCGAGAAAATCAAAAGACCGACCAAAAACTGGTCAGGACCAGTCTTTTGGGTGGACTGATGTTAGCCCCTATTAGGTAGTATATGATGACCGGTTAATAACCATAACCGGACCAGCAAAAGACCGACAAAGACTGAAAAATCGGTTTTTTTGTGGTCTTGGTCCGGTTTTTCCATATTAGGAATTCCCAGGACCAGTTATGGTCTCGGTCTTGCCCAAATAAGGCAAAAGACCGGACTGGACCGGACCTTAAAACACTAGGTAAAAGGAGCCTCCTCAGTCTTTGCCTGATGATATTGGATTGCAAGAAACAAGAAGAAATCACAGTAAAGGCACAGAATCCCCATGCCAATGAGGAGCAAGGGGAACTAGATTTGCAATGGAATGTGCCCACAGCCTTCTTAAATGGATGGGGATTACCAAGAAGGATGCCATTAAATTTGTGGACCAGCAGGCATACTATTCACATTCTCACTTATTGAAAAATTAAAGAGAAACTATGAAAGCATGGCAGTGAGGGTCAACCTTCAAGGTGCACAGGCCAGTCTTCAGCAGAAACAATGCCTGGACCTCATTTCAGTGCGTGCTGATCTGTTCATGGCTCCCTCACCCATGCCTTATTTCTCCTGCAGATGGCTGAGAGCATGTCAAGAGGTGCTGATCCCAATGCTCCAAGGACACTCACTGTTCGAGACCAGGTGACCATCTATGCTGAACCGGAGTTGGTGGCCATGCAAGAGGAGAGAAGCAAGGTGACCAGTACCTCCTCTTTTCAGTCACATAACTCACCTCCTTACCTAGCTTATGGCAAAGGTGTTCACATCCTCAAATGCCAACAAGTTGCTCACACAGGCAGCCACAATTATGAAAGAACATTTGGCTATTCTTTCTTGTGAATTCAGGTTTCTCCTCTCACAAAACAGAGGCAAATACTTTGCTGGTGCATCCTCATGTCAGCTGGATGGAACTTCGGTAGGGTATATGCCATCTCACCATCCTTTCAACAACACTAGTTTTTCACAGTCATGGCCACCTTTACTGAGGGTTTCAACAATTTATCAATTTTTTTTTTCCATGGATGAAGTCTAAGTTGACAGATTGCAAACTAGATAAAATCTGATAATCTGATTCAACAGAGGAATACAGAGCAAGCTGCGGCAGCAATGGTGGAAACAGAAACCACAAAGAAAAAGGGAAATGGGAAAGGAAAGGGAAAGGAAAGGGAAAGGAAAGGGCCACTCAAGGAACAACCAGCATAGTAAATATTTAAAATAACACGTTGACGTCTTATTTCATTCACTCACTTCCTCCCTCATCTACCACCAGGAAACCAAAAATGTCGTCAAACAAACACCTTGCATAAAGGTGGTGAAGAAAAAGGCAGCACCAAAAGGAAACAAGATCGTAAGCATACATAATGCAGTGGATTTCACATTTGATTCAATTTCATTGAACAGAAAACAACACTGATGGTGTCCAAGAAAAATGGCCTTCAGAAAATGTTTGAAGAAGTGTATACAGACATCGACACTATGATCATCGGCTATGGACTCATCAATCTCGTCACCAATGATGATGTTGGCAAAGGACCCACCCTCATCTCCCGTACCATCAACCCACATCCGATCAATGAGAAATTCTTGACCACCATGTCAGCATCCATCAAGGAAGTAGGATTACAAAATCAGATTGCTACCAACACTGTCGTCATCGGCGTCAAGCAATCCTGGTTGAAGTCAGACTCGTTGAAGGGGATACAGGGAAAGATCTACAATAATCATGTTCAGTGGACCTCACCATCAGCCTCCAACAAAAAGTCAACTCGTCAGATGATTCTCTTCAATGGAAACCATTGCAGGATTTACACACAAAGAAATTGTCAGCCTGGCATAGCTGCCTATGGCAAGATGATGCTTGCTTGCCAAATGTTGGAGAAAACAGAGAATCCAGCCAACAAGTCTGCCTATGACCAAGCCATTAGAATGGCTGAGACTGTTTTGAGTCGAGAAGGCATATGGCTAGCCAAGTTCATGGACATGGATAAGCTTAGCACAGCAATGAAATAACCTGTTGACGTGTTAATTTTTTTTTGGATAGACATGATCAAAGATGCCGAGGATTCTATACTGATTCAGCACTATCTGGCTGAGAATCGTGCCGCCCTCTCTCATGACGACACAGAAGACGAGCAACTCACTCAGATCTTGACAACGTTGGAGAAACTGGACGACGAGCAACAAATGGAATACGTGGATGCCATGATGGTCAAGCTGTCGAGAAAGCCATGAGCTGACAATCTAAGTGCTCTGTTGAAAAATAAAGTAACCTTGAATGCTGCCATAAACTTGTATCGATGGCCTCAAATGAGGAACTACAAGAACACAGGAGGTCTAAGCTTGCGACACTTTGCTAGCTGGAGTCCAGTGTTAGGAGCTGTAAGCAAATTACTTGATTCAAATTTAGTTATTCATATTTGTTGGCAGCTCATGGCACACATCACGAAAGACATGATTCAAACTATGAACTTTTTGACTCTGCCTATCCACCTTCCCTCAGTCGCTGCTGCCAATCAAAATGCAGTAACTACCGGCACAGACATTGTCGATCTACGCCAAGAAATGGCCCAACATTTCTGCAAGTAGATGGCAGAAACAAAACCGACAGAGAAAGAATGCCAGGTATTCAGTGAACAATATCTAGATGCTTTCACGAACATCTACATTGATCTAGTCATCAACAAGGGCCTGCTAGAATACTATGAATCTCCAGATGTGTCCAATGCCCACCATTACAAGGAAGATGGAAACCTATTGGAAACAAGTGTACCAACATTGCAACTGAATGAAAGATGCCCTTACTCTAGAAGAATCTGAAAGTGAAGAAGTGACAATCATCAAGACCATGTCGATCAAGCTGGATTGGCTCCATACAGGCCTACTTACAGATGGGCCATTTTATGTCAACCATGGCATTCCACTGCCGACCAAATATTTGCTTCCGAACATATGTAACTTGTTTCACAAGAAGGAAGACATGGTAGAGCACATGGTGATGGAGGTATTTTGATTATTTCAACATCAATGACAGTGTTATTGATGATTTGTGAGATCATATCATGGGTGGAACCACTAGCCAGGTTTGCGATGAATCAATGTCAAACTATGAAATGAAAGCCTGTGTAGAGTTCCTATTCTGCAGCCCTGCTTGTGCATGGTGAAATGACCGACCTGCAGCGAGAGGTGAGTAGTTTGAAATAAGCCGTTGACGTGTCATTTCACTCTAACTCTAAACTTACCATCACTAGCTTTTGTTTACATTGTTGGTCCACCACAGAGGTTACATCCGTGCAATCAAAAATTGGACAGCATCATCCTCTCTAGATCTGATATCCACCAAATCAGACCCACAATACAAGGACAAGAATTCCAGACATACGTGGGTTCAGCAATTGTTGCATACTGAAAGGCAATCAAGGGTGAAGAAGACTCGGACACATTCCCATCTCCAAAGGACAGACCAGAACCAGAACCTTTGGACTACACTAGAAAACTGTCTGCTGCACAACAAGAAACTGTGGCCTTGATCTTGCAGGCACTCAAACACACTTGATTTCCCTGGGAGGAAAAAGACTCCTTGTCGTCTGGTGCTCACCCAGAGGCCCTTATCAACACAATAGCCTCTTGGTACAACAGTCAAGCTGACCACAAATTGCTCTTGTCAATGCAAGAAGGGTGGAACATGAGAGTAGTTCTGTTTTGCTACTCAGCAAAAGATCAGTGATGACAAATGTCCTGACTTGCTGGCAAGAATGGGAAAAGAAACTGACGAATCAATCGGGAATCATGCTCTTCGGATCAATCGAGTAGAACAAATTCGTCAACAGAGCAACGATGCGATCAAGACAGTGTTCAAGACTGTCATGACTGAACATCTTGGATACCTGAAGGACACACTGCCATCAATGCATGTAGTGCAAGCGATGGATGACCTGATCAAGGTGAATGAAAATAACATGTTGACGGGTTAGTTGACGGGTTATTTTTCTCACTGACTATACATATCAAATACTACTAGTCAATGATGGACACTGAATGCCACATCATTTCAAAATCCCAAGTTGAACGTCCAGGATGTTGAAAAATTCAAGAGAACTACCCGAATGAAGACGCAACTTGACGACATGCCTGTGAAGATTCCAAAGCTTGCCCAAGAAGATTATCTGAAAGTCATCACATTCTGGAAACCATTGCTGCAGGATACAGAAAGAGCTGAATTTCTTGACATGGACATGACGGCCGATGCTGCTGAAAACAAAAGTAGAAACAAGAGACCCGACTTCAAGAAGAGGAGAAAGCAGCAGAAGAAGCAATGGATGTTGATGAGGAGGAGGATATCTATTTGTTTGACAAGGCAATGTATGCCAAATTCTTGAAAGGCAATTATGACCCGTCCATTCTGGATGTGTCCATCAAGCCAAAGTTCACAGGCAAGTTGATAGATTGTTGCCACGAGTTTTCCCAGAACTAAAAGAATTTCAGTACATCAGTGAGTGGCAAAAAAACAACCCAGGCTAGCACTGGCACCACTCTAGGTATGCCAAATTAACATGTTGATGTGTTATTCTTACTGACACTAACAACATCTGTTTTGTAAGCTCCCAAGAAGATTCAGTTGGACGAGATGCACAACACAAGTAAGTTCATCGAGTTGTTTTGTTTTAAATAATCAAGACACTGACACAATGCAACAAACAGAGAGGATCAGTAGTGGGTCGAAAGTGGCAAGCCTAAGGAGAAATCAACCAGGAAATCGATGGGTAAGACTCATCAATGAATTTCACTTGGACTAAATCTTACAATTATTATAACAGGCATACAATCCAAACATCGTGCACCAGAGTTGGAACATGACTTAGATGAGGAGGACGAGAGACAGTCACGGGCCAATCGTCAAAGACTTGATGACAATGACAATGAAGATGACAACATCTGATCGTCCAACTACACCTGGATGACTATATACTTCAATGGGAATTAAAAAATAAAATGCAAAACTGAAACATAGGTCAATAAATGGTGTCAGTCCATTTATTAGATGTATATAAAGCTTTTACAAAAGGTCCGGTAAGATTTGGTGGTTGGGAAAAATGTTTACAAAGAAAAAACGGTGGTAAGAGGATAGACTTTGTTATGTGTTCAAATAAATTCCAGAGGCTTCCCACTGTTGGTCCTTGAAGATGACATAGACCGACGATGACAGAGGGTGGTCTAGATTGATTACATCCCACTTGCATACATACTACGCAAAGCCTTATGAGGCAATTTCTTGGTTCCTAGGATAGCTTTAAATCATAGCCCTAACCCTAAGCAAGCAGTGTTGGGTTCCCTATATGGTTATCCCCTAGCCCCTATTGAGTGTATTTAATTCAATTGTCTATCTTGGATGGCTGACAATGATGACCAGTCAATCAATATTGAATATCATGTCTCTGCAAGATAGCCTTCCATGGCGACACCACCACACTGCAGTGACTTATGTTTTTTCTCAGTTTGACGAGCTGTGCACTATGTACATGGCCTTCCAAGATGGCCACACTGCACTGTCTCATTCCCACAACAGGCATGTGTCCCACAGTATCACTCATACTGGAACATGTTAATGACACATTGTAGTATTTCCATATGGCCTTCCAAGACGGCCATACTACACTGCGTCACAACCACAACAGATACAAATACCCTGAATGTACTGGAACACATAAGAAATAGTATATTAATGAGCACAGACTAGGACATGTAATGACACAGTACAGTGTGGCCATCTTGGAAGGCCATATCATATGGATTGCTATATGTTATTCACCTATGGCCTTCCAAGACGGCCACATTGCACTGCGTCATTAGGGCAACAGTTATAGATACCATGTACTGGAAAAATATTAGCAATAGTGTGTAATTAGCATAACACAGACAACATGTAATGATGCAGTAACATTGTGGCCATCTTCGAAGGCCATATGGATTGCCAGTGGTTTTGCACATTAGCAATAGTGTGTAATTAATATAACATAGACTATGACATGTAATAACACAGTGCAGTATGGCCATCTTAGAAGGCCATAAAGTTTGCTAATGTTTTCCAGATGCCCATGTCTATTGTGGTAACGACACAGTGCAGTGTGTCATATGCAGAGTACACAGCTGGGAAAAATGAGACAAATCCTAAGTCAGCAGAATATGGCTGCCACAGAAGACCATTTGCACATCACTTCATAAACACTGCATACTCATACTATTACATAAGACAAGTTGGCAAACTCAAATGTATATGTAATGGCTTGTTATCAGTATAACTACTGAAGTCACTAGTTGAGTGTGGGAAATAGTCACTGCAATGTGTGTAGATTCTTGACTATACTTTTTTGGTAGTCACTTGGTATGAGGCAATTTCTTAGTTGCTAGGCACCTACACTAGTCACTACACTTGTAGTTGGTACACTTTACTATACTTTTGACTACACTTTACTACACTTTACTACACATTGTCAGTACACTTTTGACTACACTTTTTGACTACACTTCCTACACTTGTCACTACACTTTGTTGAGCCACTTTGATACACATTTGTTTGCAATTTGTGTACACTCTGTCACTTGTCAGTATATTTATGTGGTATGTCTGTTATTGTACACTTTTTCTATGACTGTAATGAGTTTATGCTAATTATTTTTTGGACATTTTGGTAGTCAAAAATAGGCCACACTTAGTAACATTACAGCTGTTTTCAAAACTATGGGGAAAATGTGTTTCGAAAAGTTGCACCTCAGTGATTGCCGGGAATGGACCCTGGGTGCAGCTAAGCCTGAGCTCAACATGTGACTCACTGTGTGACACTGCCACTGTTGCCTGAGCATGCCACCACACACCATCTCTACCAACCTCAAAGCTCATATTTCTGTCTTCTACAACTGTGGTCACAAAATCAAGGATATCTGCCACCTTTTGGACATCAGCAAGTCAGTTGTTTATCAGACCCTCAAGTTTTACGTGGAATTTGATATTGTTTCCAATCCACATACATACTCTTGTGCTATTGGGTGTCACCGAATTCTCAGCTCTCTTGATGTCTTCTTTGTTCACAGTGTTATCAAGCACTGCTGCACTATCTACCTTGATGAACTCTAGAA